>JAATLQ010002033.1:44918-98366 GCA_013421005.1 Heliconius erato x Heliconius himera
TTTTTGCCGAGTCGAGCGAGCGGGCGGAAGGGTGGCAATTTTCCACCCCCATAATACAATATTTTCCGACATTTTCCACGGGAATACAGTTTCGAATCGCTCGCTCACAACCGGTAGGTTCCTTTAATGTGTATTTTTCGTCCAATCAGAGAACGGAGAGACTCTCGATATTACCTCAACTGTCACACATAAAGTGGAAAATATGGTCGGCAGATGTGGGGGGTGGTCGGGGGCGAGGGCCGAGGGCGCGGGACGGGCACTGCTTGCCAGTCGGCGAGCGTACGCGACGCTCCGGCGCGCCGGAAGAAACTCTTCGAACAGGTTTATAGCTTTTCTTTCAGCTCCACTCAGGTACGGGCCGTATCATAACAAGGAATAGCGGCGCGTGATGTGAACCCGTGATAAAATAAATGTCGAGATAGGCTTATGTATTGTACTGTTTATCTTAATAATGGCTGCCGGGAGAAAAGTTTCGATTAAACTTGAGCTTTTTTATCAGACATTTTTATACGAGAATAAAAAATAATTTGCTATAAAGTAGATGTGCGCTTTTACAGAAGATTGGGGTCAAAATTGTAAAATGTAATTATACCATTCATATTTTTGAGATGTACATATTGGACGTATATAGATAAATCTTAATATATATATTTTTTTTTACATTTTGGTTCTTAGTGTATAAAAAATATACAATATATATATATACGGACTGTGAAATAACTTTAACACCTAGCAGCTACCGACGGACGGACTACCTCGGTACGCGCAGAAGCGGGTGCTACGCGCGGGGATACCCGCGAATACAAATCGCGATTCATTTCTCATCGTAACTTTTTGTCGGTTCTTATCTGTTAGACTTCACTTTTCATCATCAGAGGGGATTTATGTAATGCCTAGTCATTTCTCGGCGTCGAGGCGCGGCTTATCGGCGGAGAGCGAGTTCGCTTGATTGATGAGCGCGCAAAAATAAATGTTCAGTTAAATTATTCGATAAGTTGGAAACGGAAGTTAAACGGGACTTATCTTTGTTCCTTGCCCCTGAAGATTTCGTGCTTGTAACTGTCATGCTACGGCTGATTGATAGATTTAAGTAAATATTTTTCATTGATCATATTGAATCGTTATATTAGGTGGATACTTTAAATGGATTAAACCTATTTCAAGTTTTTCTTATATACTTATGTATGCGCCTAAATGTATTAGTTATTATTTGACTAATTATTTATTATATGACTAGGTAATAAAGCGCTCCCATATTCTTTACTTATAATAATTAAATGAAATAGGTATAGGAAGCTTGACGCTTTATCCTGCATATAGCATAGTAGGCAGAAGGAACCTAATATTTGACACTCTCCAGCGAGAAGTAGGCTTTCGCCTAACTCAGCAGCTCGGTTTGGCGAGCTTCTCTTATCTTGGTATCAAAGTGAGGAAATGGAAGTAATTCTCCCAGGTGGGAACAGACCTCACGTCGCGTTTACAGCCGGGCTCATTGCGCCGCGACCGCTTCAACATGTGCAAATCTATGCATTGTATTTAAATACAAATTATTGACCATTTCATAATCATTACTTTTATTATTTATCTATAGGATCACTTGAGATTTAGAAGCTAAAGCAATATAAAATTAGGCACGGAAGCTAATGCCATAATTGTAGGCAATCAGCGCCCCCTCCCCGATGATTTATAGCCGTCGTGCGCTCGCCGCTTACATTTACATCTTTAAACGTTGCTACTATTGCTATTTGTTTGAAGTTGTGGATTTATGATGTGCCTATATTTTATTTATATTCGACCTCAATTAAATTGCATTCCACAATACATTAAAAAAGGTTTTTGTATTCGATGCTCGAATGGTAGGTAGTTAGTTTGAAATACATTAACAAATATATAGTTAAAATTGTGTTTACGGTTCTAAATGACTTGCGGGACCGGCCCCGGTACACTTAAAAAGACCAATGTGGCTAATCTCCAGCGTCACATGTACAAACAAAGTTTAATTGTAGCGGCGCGGCACCGGCCGGCTCCGGGCAAAACCGATTACAGTCTTAGCGGCGCGGCGTTCACCTCCGATTCCCGTAACCCTCCACCCCCACCCCCCCACGACACACGGTCGTTTCCAATCAATCCACCGCACATATTCATATGTAGATGTCGAGTGCATGTTTTTATTGCGGAGTGCATTGAATGACGGCCGCAAACATTGCAAGCCTCCCTCCCTCCCTCCCTCGCTCGCGTCGGAAAATCCTTTTATTTTTAATTTCGATTTTGATTTTTTCCGGGCGCGCCGTGTCGTCCTAGTTTTATTTCGTTTCATTTCATAGCGCAGGGTGGGTGCGCGACAGATCGGAATTTCAGATATGTACAATTTAAAATCGTGTAAGTACGGTCAGCGTGCGGCGGGGAGGGCGGGCGGCGCGTCGGGCGCTCGCTCGCTCGCTAGACTGACGCCTGTCTGTTTGTTTTCTTTGCTTTTTTACGAATGCTATTTTCATTTGATTGCATTTGAATTTCCGCCGCCAATATCCGCTAACTAAACACGATTAATGCGGAGCGGAGATGGACAGGCGGGCGGGCCGGCGGCGGGCGGGCCGTGACGCTGCTGGAGCCGTTTTGTCGTTTTGTATTAGATGCTGGCTAATTTATTGCAAATTGCGCTGTTAGGATTCTTTATTCAATATTAAGGACGCTTTTGTTGTCTTTAGTATGGATTCAGTTTATGGTAGTACTATTTATTATGAGCTAAATTTACCTCAAATGTATTTAAATTTAATAAGAAATATTTATTACAAATTACTATTTCTATTACAAGATTATTTTCAAATTTTGTGGCTCCAATAAGTCAATAGAATAATAATATCCTTAAATCATTCATAATTGGAGATTTTAGTAAAAAAAGTATAATTTTTTTGATGCTGATTATCACTTTGTCTCGCCATTTACACAACAAACAGCATTGTAATGGGACGACAAGGCGGCACGAGATCGATCACGGCGGTCCGTTATTGGCAAACTTCTCCGCGACACGGGCTTTGATTAAAAGTATGCAAATTTTATTACATCCTACGGGGTGCCGGCCTGGGGAGCCACGTACACCCGATTGGGGTCAATTCAACTCGTATCTGTAATGTAATTAATAACAATCTTCGCTTGTATCTTACGCTCGTTTAATACTACTTAAGATAATAATTTATGATTAGTAAATTAATTATAAATGTTTCTTAGTTACAAAATACGTTTTTAAGTGCATTTAAGTTTCTAGTAACAAAGTTTATGATTTAACAATTTTCATATTACCTATAAATTTAAAAATAAATCAACTACACACTGTATCCCGCACACAGCAGGGTAGACAGAGGGAACCTAGTGTTAAGACACTCCGTTCCCCACTCCCGAATTCTGGAGGCATTGCGTGTTAAGTAGCAGAACTCAATTTATAAATTTAAAACTTAAATTTCAATTTCCAATAAACATTGAGCCAAAAAATAATTTACTTCACTAACACGCCCTCGAATGGTCATTATTTCATTGCACACATTATAGATACAGCAACGACAACGTTATATTACCGTAACGTCCATGTCATCCTGCGTTTTTTCCTCCCCAGGCCAACTAAAGCGATCTTTTGATTAAATTAAAGGGATCAACAGGGAATTTTTAAACTGATTGATAGGTTGACGCAGCGTTTTAAGACACAGCGGAGGAATATTTATTAGCTACAAATGATTGAGCGTTTCAGTATAATTTATACAATTGATAAATATTGAACCTTCGTTCCCCAGAATTAATGATAGCCATTATGGATGTAATTTTTTATATCATTTGATATATGCTTAGAAAATTCTCATGCTCGAATATTAAGATTTCGAAAGCAGTATGTTTATGGCAATGAATATTATCTGTTATTGAATACATTATAACGTGAATAATAACTAAATATAACTGGTATCGGTTAATTACTTTTAAATTTATAGTTATATTTTTGGTTATGGAATGACGTGACACGTTGATAAAACGTTTTCGATTTCCAAAGAGTCCAATGTGAAAACGTGAATATATTATAGGTTGATACCTATATATTTTAAAACGGGAGCAAATATAACATTTATAGCATTTTATAGTACCTAAGTGGTTTTTTTGAGTTAAAATTATATGAATAATGTTAATTGTTTTTGATAGTAAAAACTCATTATTTTATTTTGAATGTATATTTTAAATACAGACAACAAGTGAATGCAATTATCGATATACTATGAAATTATAATATCAAAGTGAGTTAGCAGTGGTGAGTGCAAGCACTTTTTTACCTAAATTGACTGTTTAAGCATATAATCGTATTCTATTACCAACTCTAAAAACATCAGATTAAGACTCTCTATTTTAATTATTAAACAAAATTAAAATATATTAAGTAGATGTATTGAATGCCTATAAGCGCCTATGTTAAATTAATTGCAAATGCAATCTTGATAGTATTATGTAAATTTATAATATGTACATTTTAGAAAAGATTGGCTTTGTTTTGTATCTAAAGATTATTACTTAAAGATTTTTAGTGCTAAGGTTTGATACGTAAAAAAGTTAAATAAAATAAATCGATCCATTTTTTTTACTTTTATACTTAATGCATTCCCTTTGCTTTCTAATACTATTATACATATATAAACTAACAAAATAAGTACATACTGTCTTACTGTCTCTGTCTTTCTTCTGTCGGTCTTGTCTTGTGTGTCTTTATTGCATAAATAATATTAATAAAAATGAATAGCTGGTGGTACAGGTAGCAGGGTTCGTCAGGCGGAGGATAAGCTGCAACTGATGCTCTAGGAATTAAAGTCATTTAGGACTCAGTGCGAACAACTACTTAAAGGGATGACAATCAGCGAGAATTTCTACAGGTTATCATTAAAAAAGAAGAACTTAAAAAACTATTTATCAAAACCTAATTTGGATTATCCAGAGATACTGGTACAAAATGATAATCTGCTAAAATACTGAGGCAATAATGGTGTGTAAAAACGATAGGTTGTGAGTTCGATTCCCACTCGATAATACTAATAATGAGGCAAAGCGCGGAATTGAGTTCCGCCTCTCATCACGCAATGCAAGGAATTCGGCGTTAAGGGGGCAATGGAAGAGATCTAATGTGCAACGGAAAGTTTTAACACTAGGTTCCCAAGTTTTCTTTCCCTACTCTACTATATGCGGAATACAGCGTTGAGCCAAAAAAAGAAATTACAATTACAAGCGTACAAAATCTCAAAGTAGAAAAATGTTACTGTTATCAAAAAAAAAAAACATATAATCGGAAGTCTATCCATGCAAAAATGTGCGTCCAGATATTTTGCAACAAACGTACAAAAATTCTATTCACGATAAGTGCACCGGGGTTAACTACCAAACATTTGATCCCAGGTCGCGACCCTTCGACACCCCAGCTGTGATGAAATGCACCCCAATACATAATTGCAATTTTTCGCCACGCATTCTAGTATCGACAGATTAATGCAAGTGACAGTGTCACAATAATGAGCTCATATGTTCTTTGAAAATTTTAAAATTAATATTTGTGACAGCTGTTCTAATCTAATATATTCATGTTAGTTATATTTTTGGTTTTTAATCCTAATATAGATATGAACTAGATCAATATTATTTACTAGTAAGGTATCCTTTATATATAATATTCTTTATTTATTAATATTTTTTTACCTATATTTTTTTAATCTTTAATTAATAATATTAATAAATAATACTTATTTAAAAAATTATGCATTTGAAAATCAACATTCTAGTTATTTAGAATTTGTCATTATATATTTAAATAGGTATATTTTTATTTAAATAGGTATATTTTTACTCTGCGTGTTGAGTAGCGAATCTCAACGCCGCCCTTTGCCTCGACACCAGAGCGAAGAAATTAAAATATAAATGTATTAATAAATAATTCATTTCCTCGAGTGGGGACCACAACCAGTTGATTTTACTGTCACACTTTTTGCCTCCTGGCTAAATATACCTATTTAAAATAATATATTTTTATAGTTAATCATATAAATTATTATCAATTTACAAGAAATATAGCAAAACAAAGAACTCAATATTTACATTTTATTAATTAAACCTTATTTAATGAACGTGATAGTAGACTATACGAATATAATTCTAATGTATTATTTACTAGTAGTCTCGTAGCTGTCATGGAAAACTGTCTTACCAGAGTTAACTCAAGCTCGCGTTGTCGTCGAACTACGGGAGGAATTTGTCGACTTAAACCAATTTCACTTTAACTCGCCTAACAACTTATAATAGAGTAACTTTGCAGATTAATCTATTTTTGGGCGAACACCTCAAATAAGCAAATCCGTATAAGTTTTCGCAGTTTGAGAGAATTTGGTGTACCTACCTATGTTGTATTTATATGTTTATAGTCGTACTATATACATTTGTAATATGTTTAATATGTAAGTTATTAAATGCTTAAAATGTGATATATTTTATTTAGATTTTTTTGTTAAAGAAATTTGACAAAATTTGACTGTACATGACTAAAATATTTATTTTAAATAAAATATTCATTTTTTTCTTTGGGTGACTTTTCAATTCTGAAGGTTGGCCGTTAGCTTCCTAAGCTCTACTCTATTCAATGCTAGATGGAATTGTTGTTCCACAAATTTGATACTGGTCCATTCCCTGATGTTACTCAGTTTTGACTTTTCCTTGGTCCATCACGCCTTTTGCCGTTCACTTTACCCATCATAATATTTTATAGTTCTTAAAAATAAAACTATAATAAATATAGTTGACTGCTAAAAAGCAACAAATTGCTTTACTTTCAGTTCTTATGACAGCTCGAACTCTCCCCCCATTTGCTTATAACATTCTATTTTCTCAGTAAGAAAAGTTTAATTACTTAAAAAAGGCGCACCGTTATATTCTAATTATTGTACCGGCAATAAAAATACGTAAACGAGTGTATTATAACAATTAGACAGACCTCCTTGATCGTTAAAAGGGAAATTTAAATGGAATTTTTATGTCCAACAATTAAGGATAACGTCGACGTACTAGACATTTTTGTAATTACAAAAATAAGATTCTTGAAATGTAGCGTGAAAAAGAATTAGGCGAAGTTGGCGGAAAATACCTTGAATACTACAACTGACAGATAGAATAAGAAAACAGCGTTGAAAAATGTTTATTTGTTAATGAGTAGCTATATTCCGCGATAGCGTTGGGCTGTATTGCTTTAATGAGGTCTCTCTCATTCTCGCAATTACCTTTTTTTTTTATTAGCTTCACGCTGTATCCCGCACACAGCAGGGTAGGCAGAGGGAACCTAGTGAAAAGACACTCCGTTCCCCACTTTCTGCCGAATTCTGGAGGCATTGCGTGTTGAGTGGCAGAACTCAACGCCGCGCTTAACCTCGACACCAGAGCGAAGAAATGGAAATATAAATTTAAGTATTCGTTCGTTTAGTATTATTTTAATATTTCATCTCCTCCAGTAGGGATCGAACCAACAACCAGTCGGTTTTGCAGTCACACCTCGTGCCGCTGCGTCACGACCGGCCTCAAACCCACCTTTTTGTGTCTAAAAATTATAATTAAATTGGTTTTTTCTTTCATATATTCTAGTTAGTTGTCCCTAATTATTGCTTTATTTTCTAGATTATTATTGAAATCGGTTGTTATTTTACTGGCCATTGGAAAATTTTGTAGTTTATTGGTTTAATATGTATGTACATATAATCTATTGCGTCGCAGTAGCTATCCTAATGTATTGATAGAACGTCGCGTGTAATAATGTAAGTCCTAATAATATTATACATTTAACATTATATTATGAAGAATTGACTATTATCCAATCTCCAACGATAAAGACAAAAAGTATTCATTTGAAGACTCCTAAATATTACGCGTAACTATTGTGGTGCTGTTCCCATTCAGAGTAATGCTTAATACATAAGGTATTTTTAACTAACGAATAAACAGAAGGAGGTGACGTTTTGCTAAATACATACTATACAGTTAAAAATACAAATTTATTATAAACAATTACACATTTTTTATATAGATATAGATTGCTATATAATTTCCGCAGGCAAACTAATGCTTTGAGTTCATTCAAATGACGATAACTTTTTTTTAATTAACAGATTTTGATGAAACAAACTAAATGCTATTCTGAGTTAAAACTAAACACTTGGTGAAAGTTTTAAGCCAATCGGTAAAGTACTTTAGGAGATTAACGATACATACAGGCAGACAGATAGACAGACAGACAGACAAGAAATTCAAAAATATATATTTTGGCTTTCTACTATTCCTTTTAAGTGTCCCTCCCTCTATCCATTTCAGTCAAAATTACTAAATGTACAGACAAAATATTTTTACTGTTTTATTATATATACAGATTATATATATACGTTAATGTAATATTTTTTTCTTTTTTCTTATATTTTTATTATCTTTATACAAGTATGAATGCATTGTCAAAAAACCGACATAATATGAAAATTGTATTTTCCTTTTCATCATCAATACATGATTACTATATATATTAGTTATGTTGGTGTAATACACTATTAAGTAAAAAATAAAATAAATATATTAAATAATTTGAATAATTGAAAATAATCCCCTCATTGAATAAAAAAAACGGCTTTCCATGACATAAAGTAAATCAGGTGTGACATATTCAGATATGTTAAGAAGGATGTGTTTTATACGAGGATGGAGAAAGGTGAAGAAGCCCGAGGGACTTCCGGATTTATAGCCGCCGGTTGACGAGAAGAGGCAGCGCTCGCGTCGCTCCTCGCGCCCTGTCCTCCACTGATTTATACCGCACAATCTCGCAAAACTTACTTCACATTTAAATTTTCAAACTGTCTAAGCTCTTAACGTCGACCATATTATCTCGTTCGATCGCCTATAAATTTTATGAGCTGACTCGCGTTTGTCGCTTAAGCTTTGACTTGGATTAATAGTCCAATGGGATGCATATACAAACGCTTCCTCTTTTTGAAAATGACAACGCAGCCTTTAATAGATATAAGATTTTTAACTGATACATTTTTAAATATAAATAACGCCATTAAATATACATAAATATACTGGAAATTCTCGATTTAAAAAACATTTCAAATGATCAATTTCAATTATTCTATGTAATCGATTTTGTATCTAAACCTATTTCATTCGAAACATTTAATCATTACAATGGCTCTTCCCGCCGTAACGTTTCTTGCGAGCAAAAAGTTTATAATCGTTGTATTGAAATTAAATCAATTACGAATATATTTAATACAGTTCGATCAAATTGGATCGACTTTTTGTAATCACTTTTTATACGAGTGGTAAAGTAACTAGATAACTAAAATATGTATGGAAATGTAAATGTATATGTATAATGTGAGCTTCTTTTTTGTTTAAATATAATTTATGTACGTATATAAAATTAATATGTGAATGGGATGTAAAGAAACAATTTTTTTTTAATTATTTTTATGTACCTACAAGCCTACAACTAACTTTCTGACTAGATATACAAGTCATGTCAGTAAATGACACTCTTGACATGATAAAAAAGAAACATATTATATACAAATCAAATCACGCTGTATCCCGCACACAGCAGTGTAGGCAGAGAAAACCTAGTGTTAAGACACTCCGTTTCCCGCCGAGTTCTGGAGGCATTGCATGTTGAGTGGTGGAACTCAGCGCCGCGATTTGTCTCATCACCAGAGCGAGGAAATGAAAATCTAAATGTAAATGAATATTTCACTTCCTCGAGTCGGGATCGAACCCACAACCAATCGATTTTACAGTCACACTTTGTGCCCCTGCGCCATGACTGGCCTCAATACATACACATATTATATACACATACACAACATAAATATCGTGACTCTTGTAAATTAGAATTAGAACACAAATATTTCTTAATTTTTCTTTGCCTTTTCTGTCCCTTTATATTAAATTTTAAGTCTTGAGGAGGCGGATACAAATTAGCGGAAGCAATTTTAAATTAACAGAAGAATCTTCCGTTACTAGGTACCTATATAAGAATATTTACTGTCATTGTTTATTTGATATTTTTTTTACTAATAATTTATTAAATGTCACTATATTGAGGCCGGTCGTGGCGCAGCGGCACGAGGTGTGACTGCAAAACCGACTGGTGGTTGGGTTCGATCCCCACTCGAGGAGATGAAATATTTACTTAAATTTATATTTTCATTTCTTCGCTCTGGTGTCGAGGTTAAGCGCGGCGTTGAGTTCTGCCACTCAACACGCAATGCCTCCAAAATTCGGCAGAAAGTGGGGAACGGAGTGTCTTAACACTAGGTTCCCTCTGCCTACCCTGCTGTGTGCGGGATACAGCGTGAAGCAAATTTTTTTTTTTTTTTAATATCCATAAAAAAAACTTTGAAATCAGAAAATAATGAAAAATCACATATTTAAAATGCAAAACATTTTTAAAAGTTATTTATTTAAGCGATATTAAGCTTAGCTATGTGCGTGTCTTAATAACTTTATTTATTAGTTAACTATTAAATTTATTATTATCTATCATCCAATCCACAAATACATTATATATTTATATACACCAAATCCAAATCTACATCCTGGTACCTCTCACTAACGGTCCCCGCTGGGATTTACGAAATGAACAGATCCTCGACGCCTGTTATGAATATGTAATCTAAATTTCGAATTCTCTGAGTGTGAGAGCGATGTTTGCGACTGTCTCAAGTAAACATTTACTTTGGTACCACGAAACTTTGCCACGTTAGGTTACACTCACTCGCTTAGCTTCCCGGGGTAACATTCCTGCGGGGTTGGCGATGACACCCGCTCTGATTAAATCTTAGCTACAATCTTGGTACAGGGTCCATCGGAGCCCGCTTCATAATTCAGTTTGAAACTTTTTAATTAGCTTTATATTTGTGTTTGTTGATAGAGACTTCCCTCCTCAGTTTATCATCGGGACGCTTGAGGTTCGCAAGTTATATATTAATAATGTCTTAACTCTTAATGGTTTTGTGGTATGTTGAATGATGTAACGTGCTAGGTATTTTGTGTAAGACGTAAAAGAATCTCTTCAACAAATAATAATACTTTGAAATCAGATGAAGTAGTAGTAGTAGTAGTAGTAAGTAAAGTAAGAGTAGGTAAGTGGTGTTTAATTCGCTTTAATGGGTGCGTAATATTTATTGTTGTTTATACTAAAGGGCTAAAATACAACAAATTTTTGTCTCATCTTTTTATAATATTATTGTCATATATATCTAGAAACTTCTACATTTACATTTATTAATTAGGCCAAATTTTGGAGCTCTACTCGAAAAATTTTTGTATAACATATTTTTAAAATATGTATCAAAAATGTATAACAGTTATACACATATATATTTAATAAATTTATGTTAACTATAATTGCTAATGGAAAGTTAAAGGGACAACTTTCGTAACATTCTTGTATAATTTAAGATATAAACATGCTCCAATCAAAAAGTGTGTCGGAAAGATTTTAAAAAGTAACGTAACATAATGAGTTATGATATACCGCTTCACTCTGTATGCACATTTTTAATTTAATAATATATTCAAATCAAATCAAACAGTGGCAATGGGAACCTAGTATTAACACTCCGTTCCTTACTTTCTGCCGAATTCTGGAGGCATTGGGTATTGAGTGTCGGAACTCAACGCTGCGCTTTTGCATCGACGCCAGAGCGAGGAAATGTAAATAGGTAAATATTTCATTTCCTCGAGTGGACATCGAACTCATAAGTAGTCGGTTTGCAGGCACACTTTGTGTTCCTGCGTCACGACGGGCCTCGGACGGGAATATAATGTTTATATTATTTTAAGTGTTGCTAACTTCAAATTTTAGAGTTGTAATTAAGAATCCCAATAAATTATTTTTTTGTTAAATAATATTTACTTATCATTATTTAATGTTATAAGCCAACACAACAAAACTTAAATGTTTTATGTATTTTTTGTTTTATTGTTATTTACTTTCTATTATAAGTGCTTTTTTCTCAATTAAGAAAATCTTGCTGAGTAGGACGTTACATATAACCAATTGCACTTAAACCTAGATTGGTTTACGTCAAGAGCGCCAAGATGGCACCTAGCTCTATAGCAAGGTTAAGGATATTATATGTGATCCTGAAACTAATTTTACATCCATGCTCTTTCCTATTTAGCAGGATAGATGACATACCTACTAGTGTCAAAAACTACCATTCTTATATTCCGTTCGAATTTATGTGATAGTGTGTAATAACGAGACTGTTTTACCAAAAAATCAATCATACAGCACAGGGAACCTGGAAATCTAGTGTTAAGACACTTCCGTTTCTCACTTTCCGTTAAATTTTTTAGGCAAAGCGTGTTGAGTGGCGCAACTCAACGCCGCTGTTAGCCACGTTACCAGACAGAGAAATATTCAATATTTAACATCCTCGAGTGAGAATCGAATCGACAACTTTCGGGTTTACAATCACACGCCTATACCCCTGCTGGCCTTGGTTTCTATGATCTAAATTAATTTTAAAAATATCAGATAATATTTTGTACGTAACAACTTACACTAACTAACAAGACACTCGTGCGTTACCAAACCGCACGTGGTTACCGTTGTTCGAACAGCAGACGCATGACGTGAATTTGATCAGACCAAACTAAATTTTATCAGTTCACAAACATACCTGGCCGTTTGTTACGAGAAAATGTGATTTAAGACGCTCCACAAATATTGGTGTACCTCTTGTTAGTCCGCTAGGGCACCTAATTACGTAGGCCCGTTTACATACTACATATACCTGTACGTACCTATCCAAGCTGAATAGTGATGAATCTATTTCTGAATACCAAAGCGTTCCAAATGCCTAAATATTTGGTACAGTTTGATAATAACTTAATTAACTAATAAATGAAACTTGTTGAGGCCAGTTGTGGCGCAGGGGCGCAAAGTGTGACTGTAAAATCGACTGGTTGTGGGTTCGATCCCCACTAGAGGAAATTAAATATACATTTATGTTTTTATTTCTTTGCTCTCGTGTAGGGGGAAAGCACTGCGTTGAGTTCCGCCACTCCACACGCAATGCCTCCAGAACTAGACGGAAAGTGGGAAACGAAGTGTCTTTACTCTAGGTGCCCTTTGCCTACCCTGCTGTGTGCGGGATACAGCGTGAAGCTGATTTTTTTTTATTAAACTTGTTGACATTGTTTAAAACATAATAAAGAAAATGAGAAACGGTGTTGAATACTAAATGGATAGATCAAACACATTTTTATTTATTGTCTTAGACGGAAATTGTTCCTTCGTGTAATGATTTTAAATGACCCTTAAAAATTTCAATTTTAATTACCTACATGGGAACATGTTCCGGTTTTTTAACGTTGATATATAAAAAGAAAAAATTAGCTTCACGCTTTATCCCATACACAGCAAAGAAACGTAAAGGAACTTAGTGTTAAGACACTTCGTTGCCCATTCTCCGCTGAATTCTAGAGGCGTTGTGTGTTAAGTGGTGGAACTCAACGTCGCGCTTTGCCTCGACACCAGAGCGAAGAAAAAATCAATATGAGAATGTTATAAATATTTAATTTTCTCGAGTGGGAATCGAACGTACAATCTGTCACGTTTACACTCACACCGTGTTCCCCTGCGCCACAACTCTCTTCGAACAGTCGTAAATATAGTTTGAAACTTGGTTAACTATATCATAATGTGATTCAATATACGCGAACGACTATAGATGGGGTGCAAGGGTATCATTCACATATTTGCTTTACCGTGTGTTTGCACAGTCGCAGTAACTTGTAGCCCTGTAGCTTCGTGTCGTCGACAGATGCGTCACATCCTTAATTAATTTTATGTTTAGATAGCAACATAATCAAGTCAATTTTAACCCCACATAATTTTGTTATATGTATATATGGGATGTATGTAAATAAATAGAAAATATCTTTAGAGCATATCCGTGGATTTGGATTATTGACTTTAACAAAAAATAAAAAATAGATAAAAATAAAGGAAATTTAGTAAATAGTACAGGAAAAATTAGTAAATATTATATTCAATATTTTTTTTAAGTGTTTTCACAAGGTGATGAGGCTTGGGTCCGAGTTTCGATAAGTATATTTTTTTTATATGTTTCTATATATTGACATTCAAAATGTTACCTTTAATTATGTAAAAACCGATCAAATGCGAGCCGGACTCGGAAAGCAATAAAACCCTATAGATTTTGATTTCGTAGTAAATTTCATACAAAATGCAGCAAAAAATTAAGCATCATTTGATTGCGTTCGCGTTCTTTTGTGCTGTAAATTTTTCTGTGCGCTAAGACAATAAACCTGAATTTCAGATCGATACATCACGCAATTTTGAGATAAATGGTCTAGACAGACGGACGGACAAAGTGAACTAATAAGGATTCCGTTTTGTTTTTTTGAGGTAAGGATCCCTAAAAAAGGGCCTCGATTCTGAGTTACTATATTTTTTTATTTCGATATACCTACCCAGTATCAATAAATCAATGATAATTTCAATGACTTAAGGTGTAAAATACACATAAAGTGTTTATAATGTGTCTGGAAAATACGAAAGCGAAGTAGAATGTACTTGACATTGCACTATCAAAGCTTGTATCTATGTTTAACTTTAAAGTAAATAAAGCTCACAATATTAGAGTATAGCTACATAAATGACAATCTTGCAGTTTAAAGAAAGATCAATCGAAAAAAGTTATAACATAATATAATAATTTTACTATATTGGTATGACAGGTGTCTAACTTAATTTTAATCGATTATCCTGTTATTGTTCTCGATTGTTCACATTAAGAACATATTATTCTATTATATTTACTGTTTTTTTTATATTGTTTATTACAATTAGGTACTTTGAAAATACTTATAATAGACAACTCACTAAGGTAACCTGTACAACACATAAGATCTTAATTTGTGATAAATTTTATATAGCATTAACTAATCGATTACTATTTATTGGTATTACCTCTGATAGTAATATCTCTTATATATGTTCTCTGTAATAAACACTGGTTAAGTTTGTATCTAGTAATCTAATATTTAGCAAAACAAGTAAACCGTGTGTAATTATTGGATGAAATTAATCGAAGTTCGGATTATGGGAGCCGAGGCTTAATCTGGAGAGTATCAGGGCGCGGAGTTGTTATCTGTTTAATGTCTGGTAAACAAAGGGATCAAGGGATAAGGAGCGTCCTTCCATGCTGGTCCTGGTCCTCCGGCGGGGATTACCGGCATTCTGAGGAAGATTGCTGCTCACGTCCCATATAACTGAGTGTATGCTTAATATAATTAATTAATATTGTGTGTGCGGACTTAATGAGGAAAAAAATATTTGCTGTTCAGTTATGTTGGATTTGTTTTCTGCGTTTATATAAATATGTGCTTGTGTTAATTAAATATTATGGATTGTATTTTACGTCTGTTTGTAATTTTAAAATGTTGTATTTATTTAAAAAATATGTTACTTGCATACATAATATATATGAATCATTTAGTATTATTAAGATGTTACAATATAAATATGAACGTATTAAATTTACTTATATTATTCTTAGCACACTTTAATACAATACACACCTAACTATCTCACACAAATTGTCGCAGTTAGTATTAAGATAGTAAAATTATATTAGATTCAAAGTTTGGTGGCGGTCTACAGAACGGGTTCAGGATGGCTCAACAGGCTCAACCGCGTAATCGTCGTCTAACTGTTCTGGAACTCGTAATTGTCCACCGACGGAGACAGCTGATCGCTCTGAACGCTCTGAACGCCCGACGCGTCTCAATCGGTGTCGACTTAAGACTCCATGCAAATTCAATTTCGTATCCAGGCGATGCTCCACGTAAGGCCTAACCGAACGTATTATTGCTGGATTTATCTTTATTGCTGCTGTAGAACACTCAAACTAACTTCGACTGTCGAACTTGCGCCATTAGTGAAGACACCGAGTACAGGATTGTTTTGTTAGGGGAGGAGTTGTAAGTCTTATTGCTTTTAGAATAGCAGGGCTAGATTACTTAATCTGGGTGTTTCGATGAAAGGAAATATTGAAGTATTTTTTTTTATCAGCTTCACGCTGTATCCCGCACACAGTAGGGTAGGCAGAGGGAACCTAGAGAGGAGGAAGGGAGAGTATTAAGACACTCCGTTCTCCACTTTATGCCGAATTTTCGGGGCATTAAATGTTGAGTGGCGGAACTCAACGCCGCGCTTTCCCCTCGACACCAGAGCGAAAAGAAATGAAAATGTAAATGTAAATAAATATATCATCTCCTCGAGTGAGTCGAACCCAAAACCAGACGAAGTCGTCTGGTTTTGGGTATCCTGTAAATACAGGCACACTTTGTGCCCCTGCATGACTAGCCCCAATGTATATACATATACATTCATATATACCACATACACGTCTACCTAATATTTACTATACAACTCGTCAAATTTAACCCGTTTTCCACTTACATAATAAACCATCTAATTACAAAGAAGTCAAATATATAAATTAATAAATATTTATTCAATTATGTGAGCAAAATAATTCTAGTGACGTTCTAAAGCATTGTTTTAGTATATTAATATTCGAAACGCACCAGCTTTCGCTCGGCTATGCGTGTTCATAAATTGATTCTTATAATAGGTCCACTGCTATGCATGTTTAAGTATCACCTTATCTTTACGCATACAGTTTTCCAATGGCATCATACATAATTCACTTTAAATTGAATTCGAATATGGTAAGGAAAACGGTGCTTATGAATTTTATTACTGCATAGTAAGTACTTTACTGGTTTGACGTGTTGACGTCGTCAAAGGCGAATGAAGACACTGGAATGCTAGTGTAATTCGAATTTTATATTGAAATTTTAATAGTTATTGAAGACTCTGTTAATAGTTATTGTGAGATAAGTTAATATGTTATGTAAATATGAGTAAATATATAGGGGAAATTAAAACATTTTTAAGATTCAATGCTTACGCAATAGGCTAGATAATAAAAGAAATAAGGTTTAATGAAATAAAAAAAACTATACTTACATGCGTAAACTTAAAAAAAAGAGAAAGAAAAAAAATAGAGATTACAACTTTATTTAGTCGCCTGTAAGTGTATTTTTTAGCCTTTGTTCGATGTATTAAGGCGCTCTAAGTAATAGCTGCATTGTTATTCAGTTCATTTATTAATCTTTACAAAATATACAAGTTAATATGGATAAGCTCAAAAACACCACTTAACCATTAGAAATTGTGGAATTATACCTACAATCATCAGCTTACCCAAAATTCTTGATATTATACAACTAGCCCACTATAAGTCCGTAAAATATATAAAGGATCTCCTCTTACTTCTTCTAATAGTTAAGAAATTGTATCTTTTATCATCATACCAGCTCAGTAATGTCACTGGATGATGTCTACAAGAAGCAGATATATGATTATTATAAGAAACTATTTGAAACATACATTTACATAGTACGTGATTGTAAAATTCTAGGATTTCCCTCAATGTTTTGTTGTAATAGGACCAGTGGAAAAGTATGCTTTTTCAAAAAAAAATAAAAATAAAAGTCAGCCCTCTAATAACATAAAAATCGCCTAATTCCCAAGAAATATATCTAGTTGACGAATATAGAACTCCCTTGTCTTTACAAAAATAAATATATTAAAAAAGCTTCAATCTAATACATTGACGTCACTTCGACAATGTTCGAGAGCGTCTGATTGTTTACGTCATGGTTTTTAGTTTAATCCTTATTAAAGAAATGTTATCCTTTTGTTTTATTTAACTGTAATATTTATTACCTTTACTGAAATTTAGTCTGTACTCTTTTTTCTCTATTATTTTTGTTTAAAAAAATCCATACGTATATAAATACTGAGATAACAACTCTTAAGCTTATGTTATATCTAAACGATTTTTTTATTTGTTATTTTAATTCGCTTCACGCTGTATCCCGCATATAGCAGGGTAGGCAGAGGGAACCTAGTATTAAGACACTCCGTTCCCCCTCTGTTGAGTGATGGAACTCAACGCCGCGCATTTTCTCGATACCAGAGCAAAGAAATAAAAATGTAATGAATGATTAATTAATAAAGAATCATTCCCCCGAGTGGGAATCGAACCTACAAATGCGTTTACAATCACATGCTTGTGCCCCTGCGCTACGTCGGCCTCACAGATGCACTTGTTTGTACAGAGAATATTGTTTCATTGTATTTCTGGTTTACATAAAACAATGCGAAGCGTTGGGTCCGGTTACCCAGCTCATAACGTTTTCAAAGTGGATACAAAGCAGAGAACGAAGTGGCACTATGCGAGAGATGGGTTAAGAAAAAAAATATTATATAAGTACCTACAATTTAGTTGATTCGTAATACCCAAAAAAGAACCACTCTACTTTTTAATATCTGGATTGCTATTAAAAATAATATACGTATAAAAGGCAGGATGTACGACATTGTCAACGCAGAATTCAATTTAGAATTAAATAACGTGACAAAAAAACGAACAAATGCGACGAGTGCTCGTCTGTTATGACATAATACGCGCAATGCCAACCTATAATACCGGACCCGTACAAAAAGGCATCGACTCTTTAGAAAAGTAGACGTCACAAGGTAATCCAGCGTAAAGTGTCCCAAATAACTACAAAAAGTGGCCGACAAAAGTGTTGTTGTATAAACGTAAAATGAAATTTAATAAACATCTAACAATGGGGTGGATTGTAGATAGTTTTGGGAAGATTCAGATAGTGAATGAGAGATAAGCTTGCAAAAGGTTTGGAAGCAGCGCGTATGTTTGATGTCGCCTCTCGTCGCCGGAGCGTGAACGGTTTAAAGCAAAATTGCAAACGCTACTTCATATGGCATCTGGTAAATGTACACTTCATATAAATAATAGTTTCCATTTGATAGATTAAAGTTATATTGTAGCTTTTGTAAAAGATTATATCACTGTATGAGATCTATATGTGCAGCGATGTACGGCAGAGTGATGGCATTTGATCTATATTTTAGTGGTATTAAAACAAAAATAGAAAATTAAAGAAAATTATTGCTTATGCAAGTAAATAATACACCTACTTGGTGTTTCTTTTATTTTAATATTAATAACTATGTCGTCGCTTATTCTTCTGATTATCAATTCTTTAATTAGAAAGAGAAAATATTTTTCACGCTGTTCATTATTTATATATAATGAATTATTAAAATTCTCAATTTTATCGTATACATTTCATTAGAAGCCGTGCAATCATCTCTGAAGTGTATTAGAAGATAAGTATCAAACGTTTCTATTAAATTTCGCCCGAGCACAAATTCCCGAAGCGCCATATTGAAATGTTTATAATTAAATTACATAAAGACGAACGAAATTAATTTCACAGTGCGAAGTGGCGAGCGCCTCCGACAAAGCGGAAGCGCTCAAAGGTGGCGCTGCCGCTGCTTCAATCCAATTTCCCAGATGTTTTCAAAATTGCCGAGGAGTTGAATAATCACATTATAATTTAACAGTATTACATTTTATACGTTAAAGTGTTAATATTTCATTTCCAAGTTTAATTTAATTAATCCAAAAGTTCACAATCTTTGGCACGCAGTGGTGTAAATCTCACTGATCTATCTTAAGACTTAAAGTCTTGATTTATTGACTTTGAAGTTTTAAATTTAATAGATGATTAGATATATTTCGAGTTACGTAATAATAATAGTCCATTGCATTGTTGTTAAATATATAGTGAACCAAAAATTATATAAGTATTATGGAATATATGCTTTCATAATTTAAAAAATAGTGTGGCTATCTTGAGTTACTAGTATGGTATGGGCCCACATAAACCCTGAACAGTGTTTGGTGGTTACGAACAAAATTGAAATACACGTGTGTGTGAAACCGCGGCAGAAGCCAACATCATAAATAATAAAGCCTAAATGTGTAATTGTAAAATGTATCACATAATATGTACATATCGATATATTTATATTATTTATTTTGAAAATTATTTAAATGGAGGAAAAAAGTTACATATTGTCCAAAATTTTACACGTTCTTAATAACTAGCGTACGTAAAATAAACATGATTTTTCTAAATGATGATATTCTAAATAAAGACGATTTTTCCAAGCATGGTTATTCTAGATTTTTTGTTTATAAGCCTACACATATATTATAAATACCATCGAATTATCCTTAAATATACATATTTTCCATAGCGTATCCTATATCTTGTGTGCAAAACGCTCAAAAGGCAGCAGCCGGCGATGAAACAAATTGATGTACCCAAATAATTATTAATGCCTCAGGAAATTTAATTGGAAAAGTTGAATTTGTACCGCGCTCACGGCGTAGGTGAGCGAGGCGGCGCCACTGCCACTGTTTACGAGATAATTAATCTCAAAGTATTTACGGCTTTAATCGGGACACTCCCGCCCGATGGGGGCAAATAACTTTCGTATGTAATTTCATTGCCACTAACTCATTTATATTTCCCTTATATTATAGCTGTCGATATGCCGATTTTTAATAAGCTCTGGTTTTTCTTTATAATTAAGGTTGTTGCAAATAAATTATGTTGTGATAAAAATAACAATAATAATAATTATATATTACAATTTGTCGTCATTTGATGTAGGCGTTCATAATTTAATTGCAACTATTCACTAATAGATGGCGCTGCATGTATCTGTTTTACACGGTAAAATGAAATGTAGTTTCTTTTACCGCCACACACTATCAGCGCCATAAGCAATGAATAGTGTACTCTAAAAATTATTATAATTTTCTTTAATTGAATCGTTATCTTATATACGATCGAGGCCAATTTTGGCGCAGTGCACAAGCATGTGACTGCAAACGCGACAAGTTGTAGATTCAATTCTCACTCAAAAAATTTAAACATTTAATATTTTCATTTCTTTGTACTGGTGTCGAGGCAGAGGGCGGCGTTGAGTTCTGCAACTCAACATGGAATGTATCCAGAATTCGGTGAAAAATGGGATGCGGAGCGCCTTTTTCTCTGCTGACCCTGCTACATGCAGGATACACCGTGAAATTGAAAAAAAAAAGAAAAGTAACTTAAAATACTGCAGTAGCTAAATAGTAAGTTTACTTTATAGATTGTTATATTTCAGCATAGCGTAGCGCATGGGCCGTTTAAGCTAATTAACAATAGATCGAAACGACTGCAGCAACAATGAAACACGAAGAATAAATGTCAATTTCACAAACGACGAGGAGGGTTCGGTTTTAAATCGAATTCCGTTTAATAATAGTACCGCGTTAGAGTTGAACGCACTCTTGATAGTTTGATAGTTTATTGTATTGTACACATTGTAAAGTTCTATAATATTAAAATGTTTTCTTATAAACACATTCAGGCTGTATAATCTTATGTAAATTTTAATTAAAAATTTAATTTTAATTATTTAAATATATTAATTAGAGAATAATGGAATAAATCACTTGATTAAATGATTATCCTTTACCCCCATGTCAATTGGGATATCCTAAGTGTGTAGATATATAATATAAGCTTATTACTATAGATATTTTTTTTTCAGATTCATGCTGAGTCCCGTATACAACAAAGTAAGCAGAGGAAACCTAGTGCCAAGACATTCCGTTCTCCACTTCCCTCCAAATTTTCGAGGAATTGTATGTTGAGTGGCTGAACTCAAAAACGCAGAGCTAAGAAATGAAAATATTAATAAATATTAATCTATTTTCTCGCGTGAGAATTGAACTAACAACCGTCGCGTTACTGATGGCTATTAATAATATTTTTTTACTTATTGAAAAGCTGTTACTTAAACTGCTTACGATTTAGTAGACTACCACGAAAAAAAAGCTCCTCCTTACCACATAATAAAGCTTTGCTATTTAGCTTTCAAATAGAATCGGATGAAGATCCAAAGTGGTGTCTGATTAAGATCTTTGCTCATTGAACTCGTTTGTTTAAATCTTCAAATGAGGTGAAAATAGAAAAAATACTGTTTAAACTTGATTTATACTTAATTTATCATTGTGTCTCGTATTTAGTGGCTTATGGTCCAGATAATGAATAGAAATAAAGAAATAATGGTGACTAAATACTTTACGAGTAAACTGAATATATAAAACTGATTTAAAAGAAATAAAGCAAAATTCTATACGACAACACACAATACCTCCGGCAAATTTACGGTTATTAAATTTATATTTACTGAGCAATCGAGGAACACGGTGAATTACCATAGCGCTCACCACTTAAAATCGCTTTCTTTGATAATACTGGCGACGACGGTTGACATTTTTTTTATAAGGCGCTTTCATTTTCTTAATAGGGGAAATTAAAAGAACACCCTGTGATTGGTGTTCGATTGTAAATTAAATTCATAACCGTCGTCGTGCGGTAGGCAGAGCTTAGTAATTAATTCATCAGCTTCACGCTGTATATCGTATACAGCGATATAAGCTGCTTTTTGAGGAGAACAGTTTTTCAAGACATTGCGTGTTCAGTAGCGGAACTCAACGCTGGACTTTTGTCTTGGAGCCAGAGTGAAGAAATAAAATTATTAATAAATAATAATTCATTCTCCGAGTGGGGATCGAACCAGCCACCGTCGATTTACAGTCACCCTCTTGTGCCTCTGCGCCACGACAGCCTACAACTAATTTATTATACGAAAAAAATCACAATACAAATAACAATATTAGAAAAACAAATAAAGAGAAATCACATAAAGACAGTAGATAGTATAAAGTAACATTAAAGTGAACGTGGTCAACGAGAATAATTACTAGTCTGGAGGGGTGGATACTAGTATGAGGAAGTGGCCCGCTGACCACCCCCGTTGCTCGGCAACCGCCTAATCATCATAAACATATAGCGCTCCATCTTATATGTTGGACGTCGTGTGCATATTATGAATATTTATAATTTCATAGAGAATAATAAAATTTCTCCATAATTGACTTGATTATAGATTATTATAGGTTTTTTATTAATTAGAAATATGGATTTGGACCTCTTGAAAAAATATAATTTGGTAATATAATAAAGTAAAGAGAATGAACCATATACTGCACACATGAAATTTAAAAAAAATACAAACATTTTTTTTATGTTATTTTCGTATACATAATAAATATTAAAAACTAATTTAGCATTCACTGCTTCAACACTTATAAATAACAAAGATAAAGTCGGAGGCGTTTTGGATGTAAGGTAATCCTTTCACTTCAGCGTTTAACCCCCCGTTTAAAGTGTAAGCCGAAGAGTGAATTTTTAATAAATTTCAAAGAGATGTCAATCGCGTGTTTTATTTTGCATAGGGCTTAGCGGCAAGGGGTGCGCGAGTACATTTCTCTGTTCGTCATTTGTTTGTCTCGGGGACACCCTCGCACTGGCTTGCATCGAGACTGCACTTATTTTTGACAGCATATCAAATGATATTTTAATTGTGTACACATTGGCCATAATAAACTGACTTCGTGATAAATGGTAGAGTTTGATTTGATAAAATAACGTTAGGGTTGCCTTGACGAAAATAATGTTAATTAATTTGTGGGATGTAATCATTTTGTTTATTATACTCAATAATATGTAATGTTATTATCAAAAATTACATATACCTGTTGTAAAAAAAAATACCTAAGATAATAAAATAAGATTTTATTGTAAACAATTGTCTGACGCAAAACAGATTAACCTAACTGATATTTAACTAAAAACGAACGAAACCGATACAAATTATATAGAAAGCATCGCAGTCGGACCGCGTTATCATTTACGTAGGGCCGGTATTTAAGGAGCAGTCAACTTTAACTTTAAAAAGGGTAATAGATGCATGTCTTGTAGTCTACGTCTATGTCTTAGGGTAAACGCTTCCGTGAGACTGGCCGGGCCGATCGACCGATCTGACAATTTTCAATTTGTATGCTGCCCACTCGAGCCCACCCCGCACGTTCTCACGCCACTTTTACCTCTTACCTAATTATTATTACCATTTTAACCAACTAACACATGTTCAACGGTTTGGAATTGTTCGTCGTGACTCTATTGTAGAGTTGATTAGTTTTTATTGTTAATTTATTATTTCCGATATTGTTGTATGTGTTATAATTATCATAAATAAATATTAAAAAAGAAGAGTTTTATATGACTAAAATATAGAAGTAAAAGAAATTGTTCTCAGCATTTCTATTATTATTAGTACTGTAATATATTTGCCAATATCATAACAAAAATGAAAATATAACTATATACGTATATTTTAAGCTTCTTGTGACTCATGAGTAGTACTCATGTAAGATTGTGGAAGCTTAAAATATTTATCTGCTTTACGATTATTAAAAAAATATACATAAAAAGCAAGTAACAGCTTTTGATTACAACAGTTGTTGATTTAAATTTGTTATTAATAGCGTAATTAACATAATATAATAAAAAATAAGATACGACTGAAAAGATAAATTTACTTACCTAATTGTTAGCGTAAAATTACTTAAAATAAATAATACATGATACTCAATAAATATTTATTGGTTTTAAATTTTATAAATAACCATATAGGTTTAGTAGGATTTGAGCAACGGCACAAGGTGTGATTGTAAAACCGACTGGGTGTGGGTTCGATCCCCACTCGAAGAGATGAAATATTTACTTAAACTTATATTTCCATTTTTTCGCTCTGGTGTCGAGGCAAAGCGCGGTGTTGAGTTTTACCACTTAACACGCAATGCCTCCAGAATTCAGCAGAAAGTGGGGAACGGAGTGCCTTAACCCTAGGTTCCCTCTGCCTACCCTGCTGTGTGCGGGATACAGCGTGAAGCTGATAAAAAAATAAAAAAAAGATATAGGTACTGAATGAATTTGTAAATATAATGTTGGTGTTTAAGATGAATGAACATAGTTCCAATGAACCAACTGGAACCCGGAGAGACGAGCACGCTTCACCACCTACCTATTCAGGATGTGGCTATTATGGCGAAGGTCTAATGATCGCATCCCGCTTTAGATATGGGTACTGCTTTTTGTAACCTTTCTTACGACTGTTACCTCATCTTAGTATTGAAAGGCATATAACGGCGACGACAAGTAACTCATACTTCTTATGATTCATCGTAAACAAAGATTGAAATTATTCATGTTATACGGACTCAGGACGAATATTAAATAAATATATTATGATATTACAATTCCCACTGTAAACATCTATTGGATTGCATCGCATACCAGTTTCCTATTTTGTATATCATTACGTCAACTTATAAGGCTGTATTTAATCTACATATATGTAAACATTTTTTATGTTTCACCAGAGTGTTTTTTTTTAATTTTTTTGGAATTAAGATATAAAAAATATATTGTTATTTATTGATGTCCCTTTATCGCTAATCTAATTACTTTAGCTACGAATTTGCCATTTTATAATATAGATATAAAAATAACAAAAATATTTGTATTATAATATTTCCTTAAATGTAAATTGAATCAACACCCATCACGTTAACAGATATTTCTAAAATGCATTGCAATGACGTCAAGTATCATTAATGTATCATGTGTATTTATATTTTCAAGATTTTTTTATATTATATAAGACATAAAAAAACACAAACACATTTTTCAGACTTATTAACTAAAATATAATTATTAATATCTCGTTAAACGACCTAAAGAGAATAAAAACGAATAAAGCTAAGTACTTTAGCAAAGAGGCAGGTATTTAGTATCTCACGTTGTTTCACACAAGGTGTCCAGCAAGTGTCACTTATGGAATAAACTACATCGAAATATAAATTCAATTCGCTATTAAAATACCGTAATCATTTATGCAAAAAAGATCGCGATATCTTTATGTATGTATGTATGTATGTATGTATGTATGTATTGCGAGAATCACATTAGTGACATTAAAATCGTCCCTGCAATCGTTAGCAGTGTCTGTGTATGGCAAAATATGTGAACCGACTTGATTTTGCTATTCGCTCCGTATGATTTTCAGAAATGGCTGTGGCATATAGGCACTAAGGATACAATATTTTTATGCGGTTCGTTTTTCCTTAGTGGTTGTTTTTACTGTCATTACCTTATCTAAAGTAGGAAAATCGCTTGAGACTCTACATTCTAATGAAAGCTCGCTAGTCCGCGCGTGCCCCGCTACTCTGAGGAAGTAGGGTTATCATAAATTGTTAATAGATATGTATAATTGAATTTTTATATACCTTAGAATAATAGGATAGTGATTAAGGTAATTAATATATTACCTAAATTATTATAGAGGTCAGTCGTGGGGCAGGGCACAAAGTGTGACCGTAAAATCGATCGACTCGAGGAAATTAAATATTTATTTTCATTTATATTTTCATTTCTTCGCTCTGGTGTAGAGGCAAAACACGGCGTTGAGCTCCGCCACTCAACCCGCAATGCCTCCAGAACTCGGCGGAAAGTGAGGAATGGTGTGTAACACTAGGTTCCCTCTGCGTACCCTGCTGTGTGCAGGATACAGCGTGAAGCTGATTTTTTTAAAATTATTATACTGGATCTGTATAATCATATATAATAAGATAAAATGAAGTCACCATTCCATGTAAATTTTGGTGCAAATTTAGGTATACGTGTAAGTGGTACATTTATTAAGGGACATTATTATCCTAAGTAATAAATATTGACTGTCAAAGATTATTTTTAATTGCATAAAAATATTTTTTATATATTTTAATTTGTAGAGTAATAAAACATTTATGTTTTGCTTCTAAAAATAAACTTATACTTAAGCACAATAAAATTATATCATAATACATAATTTATAAAAGAAAAATGTAAGGTGGTCCCCGCAAGTATCTTGGGCCTTGAAATTTGTTGTTAAGATTCACGCTATCCAATGAAACTTTTTTTAAACGGAACATTGATATGACTACACACACTATTAAAAATTGTACAAAAAAAATCTAAGATCAGGCAGCACATTTCTTTGTTTTACGAAGCAGTTTAAAACAACACTCGTCACAACTTTTTAATGTGCTGCAATTGTTTCAATATTTTTGTAAATATCAAATCATAGCTGCATAGAGTTCGACATTATGTTTAATGTACGTTGTCATACAGGATGTTTAAGGTAAATATTCATAATATTCAATATTTTATATGGCTATATAAGGCTTGTTAAAAGATTTTATGATGTTGGTAATTTAGCCCCCTTATATTGCTGGTATTATGATCTCGGGGGCCATATAACATACAGATATATTTGTATGGTATTTGAATATATTTAGGGTAGAAGTTGTCCGTTTGATTCTCACTTTGAGGAATGAATTATTCTCATTTCCTCGCTGCGGTAAAGAAACAAATCACGGCGTTGGTTTCCACCAAACAACAATCAATGATTCGAAAATTGGGCAGAAAGTAGAGAACAAAGTGTCTTAACACTATTTTCTTATGCTTACCCGATTAAATACAGGATAAGGCATGAAGTTAAAAAAAAAAAACCTATTACTGCACTAGGGACAACCCTGTTGTGCGTAGCCGTAATTATACCTATAGCGCTCCTACTTATCTTCATATTTAAATAAAAACTTGTTTCGTTTTAAATATTTTTTTGTTCAACTTTCAATGAATTAAAAAGTGGGGTATAATAAATTATCAAATTTCTCATGTCATTATTTAATATTTAATTCAATTAATCAAAAAGAGATACGATATTAATATATATATACATATATTATACATATAATAGTATTTTTGTCATTACAATAATATATAACCATAGCAACAGCTACGACACAAGGGCGTCGTAAAAAACCACATAGCAGTTAGATACAGTAGTGTTTAGCGCACTAATTTGAGAGAGTTAGCTAGTGTCGATATACGATGGCATCTTCACGGCTTACAATAGTAAACAAAGTGTCGCGCGGTCGCAATTACCCCGACGACCGGCGCAGGCGCAGCGGGCACGGCGGCCGTCACGCCGACCGCCGGGCGCCGGGACACTCGCGCGTCACGCTCCGCTACCTCTGGACTTATGCTAATAGTCCCAGCGCCGCGTAAATTGGAGTGACTTTGCTGCAGAACAAAATACCTCCTCCTCTTTATCTTATTACTTGAGTATTGGTCGCGAAGGTACACCGTTTAATACGACGTCTTTAAATTCAAAAAATAGCTTCTAAGTTAAAAGTTTTATAGCATATTTTCATTTGTCGACGGAGCTAGGAGTCCAGATCGTCCGAGTATACAGATTGGCGGACCGGGAGAAATTCGAATACAAAAAGTGGCGCGGGAACGAACGTGAAACCGATTAAAAAGCCACATCACGATTTTGTACGCCCTTTGCACTCGCTAGATCTCATGAAGGCGCAGGCTACTAGCTCTACCTGTTATATGTATAATTAAGGCGCTCTTACTTTTACCTTTTATTTGCTCACTTCGTTTTACCAAATTATTTTTATTAACACCGATTAAGGAAATTATATAAATTTAACTTAGTAAATTAAGACAATGTGTCTACACATTCTAATAAGACAGCTATAATACGACTACTTAAACAGTGGAAAGAAAGGTGTTTTTTTTATACCAATATAAAATATCTATCCGAGTATCGTGATTGAATATTTAACCGTGGATCAATAATAATAGATACTATCAGTAACCGGTATGTGGCATCACATTTCATATAATAAGACTCCAATACATCGCACCGTGAAATGTGTCGGTACAAAAACTTAACTAACTATAACGTGTGAATCGTATTAAAAAGGTGTTTAGTCATCCGACTTCATAAACGGGTGGTACTCGGTTTGTCGTGATTAAATTCCAGCCATTAGGACACCGTTACGCCGATCGATAGATATAAGCGGATAATGTGCACCTACAATAATCCAGCAAATGGAATTTCGGTTGCGAAATAGCTTTACGTTATCTGATAATTTGGTTATGGAAGCATCGTTCAACGTCGACAATTGTTGTCAGTCGAATTGAATATCAAATATTAATGGTACCTTAATGCTATTTATTTTTATATGTTCAAATTTAATAATTAAAACAACATTAGTAAATACTTTTTTCTATATGTTTAGACGGTTAAAATAAAAAAGAATCTATATTAATATAATAGCTTCTTACCTAATATACAATAAAGGATACAGATTAATCAAAACGCTCTCAAGCAGACAAGCATTTAGATTGTGCGAAGGAAAACACAGGTAATTCTCATTGAACTGACACGTAGTCCCGTTAAAGTAAGCAATTTTGTCCAATTGTCTTGCGAAGCGAAGTCCGCCAATAAACAATCGCTCATATTGAATGAAAGGAAATGTCCGTCTGGAAATTAGCTCGGCAACAAGAGAAAACCTTTAGAGCCGGCCGTTTATTATATTTTAACGGTTCAAAATCGTGTGTAAAAACCGTGGCAACTAATGTACTTAACTTGTCCCCTAATGAAGTTACTGTGTTTTCAAATTTGATTACTGATAAAATGTGAACAATTTGTCATGGCATAAGTTTTGCTTAAACTGTTGTTGGAAAATTAACTAAATTAAAATTATATTTTTCAATTTTGTTCAAATATAATGACATTTCTTAAGTAGTAAAATCGGATGCTCACACAAGAAATAAACGTCGAAGAATTATCCTATTTCAAAACATTTCGCATACAAATACCTTATTTCAAGTAAAGTACGAACATTATACCAGTCGGTTCGCATTTAAATTATTCTAGCGGATCGTTTATAGGCCATAACCGAATTCGGGAATTAGCTATAAAACAACATTTGATAGGGGCAGGCGCGGGCGGTGCAATTTGAATGTTTCGCCCGTTCAGACTCATTGGATTGCGAGGCGCGTGCACCGCGATCGCGTTATCATCCCGCCTTGGTGCTCCTGCTCCGTCACTGTGCTGTTTTACGATATCTAAATATATCCATATAGTGTATTATATAATATAACTTCGAAAATCAACGATCATATTTACAAAATTAAATAAACGTTTTTATAGGTAAAGCACACTATTGTAGCGCAGATGAAACGTGTTTGTTCGAACATGATACTCTTGGACCAAAATTACGATGAGATCTTTGTAGTAAAAATTAACATAACTTTTGACAGATCAGTGAGTATTGGGTCTGCCATTTTATTTCCAAATGGACAAATGTAAGATATATACAAAGGTAGGTAGTAGGGCAATAAAATAGAGACTAGCATATTTAATATAAAAAAAAATTATATATTAAAAATATTTTAATTATGACTTTCCATAAACAGTTTAAATGTATAACGAATATTATATTGTATATTTGATGTTATTTGTGCACCTATATAATTAACACTTCATGTTTTCAAATTGGGTTTTATTAATTCAAAAGCATTAGGTACTCAAAATTGGCAGTAATTATCCAGAGTTAAGAATGCGATAATAAAATAGAATACATGTTTCATATTATAAAAAAGTATCTCATCTATATAAGACATATACTATTGATTATTAATAGACTCGATATTACCATACATAATCTGTGGGACCAGCAACCAGCAACCAGCGTGATACCACGTCTAATAATATCCACATTCTATGTACCTTTTATAGAGCGTGAATCGTGAGTGCTTCATTATGGAAAAGTTTCATGTTAAACTATTATCTTTATATTTTAAATAAGTAAATTATAAATTGATTTTTTTTGCTACCGTATATAGTAGTAAGTGATTACTTTATACTAAACTACTACTGAATATCATTCTGGTTAACAGACAGTCAACTTTTGATCCGTAAGTATTAAAAATAATATTTTTTTTATATAAAATGTCAAATCTCTTGTAAGTTTTTTTTTATTTTTATGACGGGTGGCGATTAATCTAATGCTACATTTTGTCTATGAAAAATTATGATATTTGAAGGTTCAATCGAAATATATTTTTGTGTATTTGTATCTACAAATGTAATTGCTAGCAAGTGTACACTAGTAAATACTTGAATCTAATGATCGAGGTCAGCCAGGAATAATGTATAAATATAATTAGCCGTCGTGACTTGAGAAAGAGATCGCAACCAACGAGTCAGGAATTGTAAAAAGGAAATATCCTTTCCAACACTTTAAATTCCATTATAGTGAAAATAAAAATCAATTTAAACTCACATTATACTTCACGGTACTACTGATAATTTCTTAGATACTATTAAAGTAATCTAGATAACTACTGACATTGTAGCAATATTGCTTTTATTTAATTACAATTTCAAATGTAAGAAATGTATAATTTATTGGTTGGTTTATAGTTTTATAATTTTTATGTAATATTAATATAAAAATTACATATTTCATATTTTTGAACAAGATAAGTAAATGTTGAAAGTGTATTTTTAATATGATAATCGAAGATTATAGAATACGACTAACAAGCAGCAAAATGCCTAATAGCGTGTGTGTGCTCACCCTCGATATACTTACTCATATTTTTTTCTTTTTTTAGCTTTGCGCTCTATACCGCACACAGTAGGTTACGCAGAGGGAACCTAGTATTAAGACACTTCGTTCTCCACCACCCTATTGTCCACTGAACTCTGGAGGCATTCTGTGTTGAGTGGCGGATTTCAACGCCACTTTTTGCCTCGATACCAGAGCGAAGAAATGAAAATATTAAATATTTCATTTCCTTGAGTGCAATTTGACTTCCTTCATTAAACCTATATTAATTTGAAGAAATATTCTTAGTATAGTACAGGATTTTATTGCTTTCAAAATGATTAAAATACTGATTTTGATTTCTGACATACCTATTAATTTTGCTTTAATTTACTTATTTCTAAAAATCATTTTCTAGAGTTAACAATAACATCTATGTTTATATTTAATGAATGGTCATGTGACCATGTGTATGTACACATACTTCATATAACTTTTACCAATTTCTCTAGTTAATATCTTATTTTATTTAAAGCGCGGCGTTGAGTTCTGCCACTCAGCACGCAATGCCTCCAGAATTCGGCGGCAAGTGGAGGACGGAGTGTCTTAACACTAGTTCCCTCTGCCTACCCTGCTGTGTTCGGGACACAGCGTGAAGCTGATTTATTTATTTTATTTTTTATTTTTCCACCCATACTTACATACTCGTATATACATATATTTCGTATAGCTTTATAAAATGTACTAACAATCATATAACTGAGCATCCACTTTAATGCATTAGATGGTACGTACAAAATTACCTTAGTGTCGTTATAATAGCGATAAACACAGTCTGCAGGCGATACATCGGACGCCTCGATGGACAGCGTCCGACCGTCACGCGTCCGTCAGTTCTGCTCATTGCGCTGGTTGAGCAATTTGTTCCTCCTCTACAATCTCTTGCCTAGGCATCGGGAACAATCGTTGCCATTATAAACTAACGGAGTGTCTCAACTTTGAAATTACACATTTGTTGTACGTTGTTTGTTGGTAGTTTTGCTTGTTTTATTTGATAATGATTATATATGGCACAAAGCGTGACTGTAAATCGACTGGTTGTAAGTTCGATCTAAACTCGAGGAAATTAAATAATAAATTTATATTACCATTTCTTCGCTCAGATGTCGAGGCAAATGGCGGCGTTGAGTTCCGCCACTCAATACGCAATGCCTCCAGAATTTGGTGGAAATTGGGGAACGAAGTGTCTTAACACTAGGTTCCCCCTGCTGTGTGCAGGATACAGCGCAAAGCTGATTTATTTAAATTCTGAATATGAACGTACAAACGTTGGAAAATTAATGCATATATCTTTTTATTTATGGAATATAGATATGTCTTATAAATACCTATATTTTTTTATTTAGGGAATATGTCTTACTTACACTTCATTCCACAACTTAATGTATTTGTAGCTAAAATTGGCTCTTATCTATCGTATTATATCTTTAGATTATTATCGTTGTAGGTTAATCGTAACGAAATCAAATCTACGTACAAACAGTTTTGAAACTAAAGCAAATGAATGATTGTAATTTCGAAATATCTTAGATTACTGTACCTTTATATAAACTATATGATTTTAAAATATTTATTAATTAGTTCACGACTGCTTAATGGTAGAAGTAGAGTAAAAGTTTCTTTTAAAATGTTCAAAGTTTTTGTTTTATTATGTTTGACAGTGTTGTGTTATGGAGAAATTATTAATATTAGATCTCCCCCTATTAATTTAAATGAGGAACATGCATTATTTAGCAATGACATCAAAGCAACTCAATGGCGCGATCATATACTGGATTTCCTAAAGCTAATAGATTTAGAGAAGGTCGTTAATACTGCTATTAGATTCATAAACGATCTGGAAGTTATAAGATTTATAGAATTTTTGAGAAGTCCTAAGTTTAAGGACATGGTTTGGGACCTAGAAAATATGAAAGAATTCAAAGAGGTAAACTATAGTTTTTGATATTATTTAATGTGAAAAATTTTATGTTTGTAGATAATTTTAAATTATTTTTTTCCTTTATCACTTTTCAGGTTTATTTATTTTTAAATGCTAAAGGATATGATTTGAAATCAGTGATTGATGTTATTAATTCTGGATTGAGCTTACCTGAATTTAATAAAACAGTAAATTTGTTAAGATATAAATCAGGAGTGTCAGGTTTCATAGCTGCAATGTTAGGAGTGCTACCAATAGAAGATATGAAAGAACTTTTAGAAACCAAAATTCAAAATGACGTAGAGGTAGCCGAGTTTATTGATATTGTTACGTCTAAAGAATTTAAGGATATTGTAATACGTATGGTCAATAGTCCAAAGTTCAATCAATTTAAGATTATTTTTGAAAATTATGGCGTAAATTTTACAGAAGTTTACGAAATAATTAATGAACTCTTTCAAGAATAATATTTTATATATAAATGTTACTATAAGGTAAAAATACAATATATTTGACTTAATCATTATAAATTTGGTACATTATACATGTATATAGTTAACCTAATATAAGTATAAGAATAAAAGTTTTATTTTTTTAAGTGGCTGTATTTTAATTTTTTATTTGTAAGATCGATTTTTGTATATGGAAGCCAAGTGTTTTAACCAAATTAATATAAAAAAATCTTAAAATATTCTTATTGAGTCTCAAAAAAATAATGATTATATCTGTCTATTCTGCGCCTGCTCTTTTAATTTACTGTATTCATTATAATATAAGATTATAGATAAGAATTTGCAACATCTGTACCTAAAAGGTGGGATCAGACAGACTTGTATTACAAAAGCTATCAACATCAAAATAAAGTATAAATAAATACATACCAACATATTTTCCGGAAGGGAAGTAATTTACAATAAATTATCGATGAGTATCAAAAGCCCCCAACAATAAGGAACTCAAAACAAATTAATTTTTGAAACACGCAATAGAAATACTATTAACTTCATAAATTAGTTGACTTACCTGATGGGCAAGGCTTATTATGGCACCGGTTCGCTGCGGTTTTAAGTTTTCAACTTACTTTTATTTTTGTGTTGAGATCTTATCAATTATATCACTATTTGAAGAACCAATTTTATGTTAATAGCAGTTGTAATTTTTTTTGCTTCACGCTGTATACCGTACATAAGAGAGTAGGCACAGGGAATCTAATGTTAAGACTCTCCGTTCGCTTAAAGACATTTCCGTTCTCCACTTGCCAAATCCTGGAGGGATTGCGTGTTGAGTGGAGGAGTTCAGCGCCGCATTTTTTAGTTATCGAAACTGCGATAAATGATTATATTTTACTACACTATTTTATTTATCCAATAATGTCCTTACGAGCGGAAGTGTGTAGATAATTTTTGTACACCCTGCTGAGTTAAGTGAAGGCAGCGCTAGGAAGTGGGCTCGTATGCCGCTCTACATCACTTCCTTCGTCTCTACTTCCGTTTCCGATCAGAGACATGTCATACGGCCCGCCCCTTTCGATACGATGTTTTTCCAAGTACCAGCTTTGATCTCGCAATTTATTTGCTTGTCAATTTCAGGAAAAGGACACGCGACTCTTTTGCGTTCGTATCGCATCGATAAATCGTATCTATATTGTAATTGTAAATAGTATTAACATGATTTAGCAATAATATACGCAGTGAAATGGTGTGAATAAAATAAATATATTTCCAATAAATAAAGATATTTTCAATAATAGATATATACATCACAATATAGTCGAAGCGCAGCAGCACGAAGTGTGACTGTAAAACCGACTGGTTGTGGGTTCGATCCCCGCTCGAGGTGATGAAATATTTACTTAAATTTATACTTCCATTTCTTCGCTCAGGTGTCGAGGCTAAGCGCGGCGTTGAGTTCTGCCACTCAACACGCAATGCCTCCAGAATTCGGCAGAAAGTGGGGAACGGAGTGTCTTAACACCAAGTTCCCTCTGCCTACCCAGCTGTGTGCGGGATACAGCGTGAAGCTGATGTGATTTTTATAAATTTTTGTTTAAAAAATATACAAATATTTGTTTTATCTTCATGCTGTATCTTGTATGTGGCGGTGTAAGCAGAGAGAGCCTAGTGTTAAGGCACTTCGCCCCCACTTTCCGCCGATTCTCGAGGCAATAAATGTTGAATGGTGTACCTTCAGGCCGCGCTTAGCCTTAAAAAATATTAAATATTTAACTTCCTCGAGTGTAAATCGAACCACAACTCACAAGCTGTCTCGCTTACAGTCACAGGCTTGTGCCTCTGCGACACAGCTTTATATACAAATTAAATATAAAATTACTTAGAATTTTCTATACTATGAGATTTTTCTAAATAACACTCACTCATAATAAACAAACCAAACGTAACACTTTGTTCATAATTGTTATTGTTTTATCGCGATGAACAACGACGACGCGTGAAAACTGTTGACGTATTAGATAATGTAGCGGAAAGGACAGAGGTTATTAATTTGATGCATAGCCCAGATAGCCGCTAAGACCGGATCGCTTGGGGTGTGATCGAACATGTGGACAATCTTTTACGCTCATCTGTACGCTCACCCTTTATTGATCGGCACCCTTGAAAGCTATAATAACGTGGATCGGAAAAATTTTGCAAGAAGTACAAGTGATTTAATATTTTTTTTTATAATAGAAAAACACAATGTGGATAATATAAGAATGTCTATTGCAAAAATTGTGAAAATAGGCTAACCCAAGGTGTTCATGATACAGTAAAATAACGAAATAACTGTGTCTGTATAATATAATAATAAAAAAAGGACCAAGACTAAATGAATATGATGTTTACGGGCTTAAGAGCTAAATTTTACTCGGGATAATATTTAAAGAAAGTTGTGAACGGGATTATACTACAAGGTAATTACGCCTATTTTCAAAAGAAACGCAATTGTGAATATAAAGAAAATACAATCAGATATATATGACTTTTTGGTAGTGTTGTCATAAAATATCACTTCATTTGACATTTTTAAATGTAATAAAAATACATTTAAATAGCAATCATCAAAAAAAAAGAAAAGAAAAACAAAGTCAATATAACAATATTAGCTAAAACAAAACGATCCACACTAATATTTCATGCTGTTGATTAGAGTCCGAGCTAGGGCGCGGGGAAGAGAGCGTGAAATTGTCTGCTCACTTCTGTAAATATAATTTCGGCGACAAAAGGACTATAAATGATATACTCAGGGCGCGTCATATTTCTTATTATACGTTTTAAAATTACCCCTCCATGTTTTAGATCCTATCAGTGTTGGCATCAGTTGTTTTCAACTTGTTAAACACATATTATGTAAATAAAATGTTTGAAGATTGATTGATATAGGAATATAAGTTATGAATTTTATTTTGTTTATTGCACGATTAGATTTAGTAATATACTTTTAAAGGATTTTTATAGAAGTAAAGTTTCATCAAAATAAAATAATAAATATATAAGAAAATCAATCCAATGTATTAAATCCTATATAAGTATAAATACCATATTTTCTTTAATTATATTACATATATTTGATTGTAATACATTTGTTTTCTAATAAATAAACGTAATGAATCCAAGTAGAAGTTTAATAAGTTACACAATACTCTGTGATTAATAGTAACTCCAACGTTTTAACCTTGTCCTCAAAGTTGGCCCGCGTTATTGTATTAATGCACTAGGTTGTGACTAATGGAATCACAAAATAAATTCAAAATGTAAATAGTGTAACGGTGAAATGCTAATAATAAATTTCTCCATTTTAATAACTGTTACTGCGAGGGGAGCTTCTGGCCTGTTAAGTCAATATAACACTTCCATTACTCCAAATTAAATTCCTCGGGGAGAGAAATGAAGTTTTTATTTTGCGCAGACAAAAGCCCGGAAGAAACTGGCCATGTAATACTCTTAATATAGTCCTGGCAATGAAGAGAAATACTTACTTTTTGAGTATGTAAAACTATAATCGTTTTTTTTAAATGATTTGAAAACTTTTTGTTATAGCTTATGAGTTTTTTTAAGTACTTTTTTTTTTAATTATATTTTGTGATTTTTATCTAAATTTTGTATTTTCAATGAAAATAAAGACACTAGTGTTGATAATAATACATATTTATAATTTTTTTATATTAAATTTTAATGACTACAGAATATAAGGAGCTTAAAAATTCGATTAGGCTGAATAGCTAGCAAGTGTTCAAATCGGGTGTGATGGGTATTAATGTTTTAGGGAATTAATCATTATAATCCGTGCGACAAACAAGTCACCCCCAACAGAGAAGAATATAATGAAGTTGTCATTTTTTAGCTTGCACGGCGCGAGGGGGAGGCTGGAGGAAATCCAAATTGAATCATGCGGCGAGGGAATTGTGCTATTATGTTATTAAACAGAGGAGCAGGACCCCGTTCAAGTTATTTTTTATCCGGAGGGCGTCGAGGAGACAGTTAACAGTTTTCACAATAGAATTATGATATAATTTGACACAACAAAGGCGTTTTAGCACGAACTCTGCAACGGGTAATTTAATTTTGTGAGTGTAGTCAGTCGGAATATTCGTACAAATGTATTGAAGTTCCGTATAAATAAATAGGTACTGATAATAACATATAAAATTAGGTTTTAAAAATTTAGTTTATTTAAATATTTTTTTATTTTATTTAAAGTCATTTTATCACCACAAGGCTTTAACTGACTTTGATGGTAGTGGGTCAGATACTCGCCTGCATTTTTAATTCCCCTTCTCTATGGAGATCGAGACATTCCGCTGTTCAAGAGGCAATGTCTCGGAATTCAGGCGAAAAGCAAAGAAATGAACATTCTTTATCACTGTGTTCACCCTGGCCGCTCTACTTATCAGGATACAGCGCGACGCTGATAAAAAAAATACTCCTTTTTACTTCAAATTATGAACTAAAGTAATTATAATACACAATAGATATTAAAATAAAGAAAGACCTTTTTATCTGTGTCTTATGTTACAAATGTTTAATTTATTTTCTTACCCCATTTACTTATATCCATTATCCAATTCTATATCACACTCAAAAGAGCTAACAGTGAAATGAAAGCTTTTATCCATATGTCAGAGAGAATACTTACAGCGGCTTATTGTCACCCCCGCTGGAGAATTTGATAAAGCGTGTGCGAATATTAACAAAAGGAATATCTTGTTAAATTGATATTGGTCGTGGGTGCAAGCGAAACGCAACTTTAATTACTCGTTTTTCAAGTAATTCACGGCTATATTTCATTGCATAATGAAGTGCAGTTGTGTCGTTTATGTGAGATAGGCGTGAAATTGTCTCCGTTGGAAAATGTATAATTCAAAGGGGAAGATTAAAATATTATCCATGTTAAGTAAATATTCAAATGAATATTTTCGTGTTAGACAACAATGAGCGCTTTTGCCGGGTGCCGAGAGGAGAAGGGAGGGGAGGGAAGAGGAGGGAAGGGAAGGGGAGGGAAGTCGCGGTAATTTAATATATAGCTACCTACGGCTATCTATAAATGATCGTTCGTTAAGGGATGACTTTGTTATAATAAATTGTAAGTGCGATTTGGGATTTGAACAAATTAATCGTTTCTTCGCCAAATAAAATGAATTGACAAGTGTTTTTTATTGTATAAAATATTTTCAGTCATGTTTGTTGTTGTTCAAGCTGTCGTAGTAAAATATGTGGCGTTTGATGATTGTGGGATCGATTTCCACTTGAAAGACTGTTTACATTTTTAGATTTTACCGTTTAACATGCACTGTGCTTAGTTCGGCAGAAATTTCCATGTTTTTCTTTGCTTTATCCCATTTGTTGCGTTATAAATGACATCGTTTTTCGCTGGCTTTTAACCTACATTTGTAGTCATTACATCAACATTTTCTACGAGGCATACTTGCTATAGCTGAATGCATCACGATGGGATCACGTTCTATTATATAGAAATATCTTTGGTTTCAAATGAGCAAAAAGTAGTTGCAGTCAAAATTTAAAGTTAAATTATTAGATTATTATTTGTTAAACAATATGCATAACATTGTAGAGTGCATTCGACAACGTGTCAAGTAAATTATACACTTGCACCCCTGCGCCCCGTTGGGAGATGAGACTCCATTATTGTTATAATAAAACGCCATCTCACAGCGTCACAGCACAGTCACAGGATCTAGTACTAAAAAAAACTATTAATTTTTTAGTTTCACGTTGTTTTCTTGTTTCCTGCACATAACAGGGTAGACAGGGGGAACCTGGAAACTTAATGTTAAGACAATCTGTGCTCCATCAGGACACTTTCGTTACTTACGTTCCACCGAATTCTGTGTGTGCATAGTAGAAGTGTGTTGCATAGTAGAACTCAACACCGCGCTTTGCCTCGTTACCAGAGCGAGGAAATGAAAATATTATCTAAATATTTTATTGCCCTTAGTAACGACAGCCTCAAATGGCTGCAAACGGTCTCTTTATGTTTAAAATATAAAAATACATATATATTATTTAATTTTACACCTTACAACTATGTAGATATGTAAGTAATGTAATGTATATGATCAATAATAGATAAATGTCATTATACAAGAGTATAACAATAAAATAGTAAAATAAATAGAAAATTTAATTAAGTTAAAGTGATATTATTTTGTTAATTGAAATATATCTAATTAATATACCATTTCGCCAGTGGGTGTACACGGGGGTGTATATGTTTATATGTTTATTTTAATACGCGTGTCGCGCGTATAGTATGGAATTTATTACGACCCTCGGGTGGATTAATGCGATACGGAAAATTTGAATTCAGAGCATTAGTTCGGATTGGTAGCTTTGAGAGAAGGCGGTAAATAGGTACCTTTCATAATGATAAATTATTTTAGAGACATCTATTTTCTATATAAATTTATAATCGATGGGGTTATATCGTATAACTAATACACAAGTAAACATAAGAATAAACATGTAAACTTGTAACATAAAAATCGATGGAACATGTAAGTGAATCTATTGTTTTCCTCAGATCTTATTTAAGGATCGAGAACCACGGATGTGCCATGATTTATGACCACTAATAACAAGAAAAATCGGCTATAATCTATTTTCTCTCGTATACAAATCGGTTGAACAGAAAACCATAAAACACCACACACAAAGAATCTTTATGTAAACATAACATGCATTAAAAAGCGTTATATCTGTTGTCTTTAGTCATTTCGAGAGTCGTTAATCAGAACAACTGTTTGTATCGCATTGAGGCAGCCTGTATCTACGGCTAGATTGTAAGAAGTAGTAACCAATACATAATATATACCCGTATATACTACGTTCGAACATTTAAAAGTTCAAAAAGACAATTAAAAGGCGGTGTGTAATTTAGTTTGAAAAGAACAAATTAAATCAACATGGCTTATTTTCCCGCTTGATCCAAGGGAGACAAATAGTCTAAGTAAAATTTATGTATCGGAATCAAATTCAATTTCGCCTTTGCATTTTTTACTCGATTTTTTAGAGCCGTATAACTTTAACGTCTGGCGTGAGGAGTGTTGTGGATATGCCAAGAGTAATATTTAGAATTGGTAATAATCATTAATTTAAATTCACATTTGCTGAAATTTAAGACCTTCATGGTACGGGGGCACAAGCATACGTCAGTCAGTAAACGCGGTGGTTGTCATTTCGATCCCCACTACGGAGAATAAAATATTTAATATTTTTAATTTCTCGCTGGTACTGGTGGATTTCTTCTGGTAACAAGGCAAACATGGCGTTCAGTTCCAATACTCAGCACGCAAAGCCTCAAATATGCGGCGCAAAGTGGGCTATGGAGTGTTTTAATGGCCAACGGAGTTTCTTAACATTAGGTTCCCAGGTTCCCTCGACATATTCTGTTACGTGCGGGATACAGTGTGAAGCTTAAAAAAAATAATAAAATAAGGTGTGATAGATAGTATACTTGTTTTTTTTATATCATGTAAAAAAACCTGCCCAGGTACATGTCGCTCTATCCATTGACTTTAACTTAATTATAGTATCCGTAATAAAACTTAATTTTAGTTCTATAAGCAACCTTGATAAATTAAAACAACCGAAGCGTAGTAATACTTTCTCAATCTTGTGAATTTGTTGTCGCATAGGATTTTTCTAATCTTCTTTAGCATCGTTTATATTGATTATAGCGCTCCTGCCTTATTTATATTCAGTTGGAGTTTTTTCATCACGCCCTGTGCTTAATATCGCAATTTGTGTCGTAGTTGGCGTAAACTGTGGGGACCTGTCACCTTCCTTTTAGACAGCCAGTCTCTCTCTGGAATCTTCCTTTTATTGCTGGTCGTAAACAAAAACAACCGAATAAGCCTAAACTGTTTTATACACAAACATTTGTATTTAAATATAGAATTAATATTTGTACCTAAAATTAAATACCGATATTTTTTAAACAATTCTTGAAACACATCAAGATATACAACGGAAATACATACGATCTATATTCTTATTTGGAGGTTTTGAAATATTATGCCTCGAATTCTCCAATAGGATTTGAAAGCGCTCAAAAACTATGGCGCCGCAGATCAATTAGTTCCAAGTAATAAACAAAGACAAATATGTTCGTTATGAAAAGAATTCGGCTGCCTGGAGACTTCTTTTGATACATCAATCAAAATCATACACATAATGAAATCATCATTTGGGTGGCCATAGAGTGGTCTGTTCCGAGAATTAGAGTCCGATGTGCACCGCCATTATCACATTCCTGATTTATTAATTAGAACTTAGATAGTCCCGGGCCAGAAAACAAAGGCGGACGATTTTTGAAACGGACTGTGAGCTTGGTTGTATCATATATACATATAATCCTCAAGGCATATTGTGAATAATTGTTATATATAGAGGCCAATCGCGGCGCAGGGGCACAATGTGTGACTGTAAAACCGACTGGTTGTGGGTTCGATCCCCACTCGAGGAGATGTAATATTTACTTACATTTATATTTCCATTCTTCGCTCTGGTGTCGAGGCAAAGAGCGGCGTTGAATTCTACCACTCAACACGCAATGCCTCCAGAATTCGGCTGAAAGTGGGGAACGAATTGCCTTAACATTAAGTTTCCTCTGCCTACCCTGCTGTGTGCGGGATACAGCGTGAAGCTAAAAAAAATGTTATCTATCAATCTTCATATCTTTTGTAATTACAGTTTCATTTATGTATGAATTTTTAGTAAGTACTTGTAAACACATATTACGGGTTTTATTGAAATAGTGTCGTAAAAAGTATAATGAAGTGTGTTTATTATTTTACTTGTGAATGCATTTAATTAAATTCACGTTTTACGAGTTTTAGGCGAAAATGTTATATTTTGTGGTAGCCTTGATATGCGTTAAAATTAGCTTTTCTAATGGTTCGTCTTATATATAAATTCAAGAAAATTGTGATTAAAATTATTATTTAATTATATTAATGTTTTTAAACAGTTACAGATCACAGAAAGCACTACGGGCTTAGCTTTCACAGCAATTGCGGTGACTACGTAAAAATTTTCAAATGTATGACAGCATGCAAAAGCATCGGTTATCAAGTATTTAGATTGAATAGCCTATGTAAGTGTAGTTGTCACGAAATGAAAACGAGTACCATATTGCCTTATTTCAAATGGAAGACAAACGGGACGACAATGAAAATACCTAAAACATTTAGTCCACGACTTTACCATGTGGTAGGAACTTTATCGCCACGTTCTGTAACAAATTCTACGGAGGAGACCACTTCATCTGGCGGTATATCCAAAGATGCAAACACTACGTCGCCGTGTGGTGGCACAAATAATACTTTTACAACTGAAAGTGTGACAGGCACCGGAAGTAATAACGAAACAACAAATTTAAATGCTACTGGAGGTGAAACAACAACCGTTAGTTAAATAATACTTTTACTGATTTATTTCGAATAAAGAGAAATAACGAATGCGTATATTTATTTTATCGATTATTCTTCCCTATATCATTATTATGAATTTCTTTTTAGATATGACAAATTATGTTCTTATATCTAAACTTCTTAGTTTTACACGGCATACAAGAAAGAGCTTGAGGGTTCAAAATGTGCAAAAAATTGTTTAAAAATTTAAAATATATAAATTATGTATAAAATAATATATGTAATAAAAGTATGCCAGTACAAATAAAAAAAATGCAATATATAAAATGTTCATTTTAAATTGGGACGCACATTCCTGCGTGAAGCTCAGCTATGTAATACATATAGTATTACACTCGCATAAACTAACTATGTAGAATCTAGAAATTCATAATACTAGATTTTTATTGATTTGATAATTAATGAATTTGTAATTATTTTAAAATAATTATGATTACTAATTAAATATAAATTTATACGAGGTATCAATATACATTATACTACTTTTAATAATGGATGTAGCAGTGAGGATACTATGTACTATGTTGCAATTTATATATATCGTTAAAAGTCAGAATTTTACATCAAAAATAGGTAAGCATTGAATATAATAAATAATTTCATTGCTAACATTAATTTATAGCTATATTCGACAAATAATAGTCTGTGTTGATAAATGTTTTCTTTATATTTATTAAAGAAGAGATTAATAGGATAATAACAGCATCTGAAGTTTATCATTTGCAAGTAATAATTTAAATAAAATTCTTATTTTGGAGGAGAATTATTCAAAATTAATAATATTTTCTTGGTCTAGTAAGACAGCTTGTATGTTTTAGCTTCTTGCTTTACCCCTTTCAGCAATGTAGGTAATGCTATTTTCCTCTTTCTATTCGAATTTGAACTGTATGCTGTTGTGTTACTGGAGCGTTAAGTGATATATGTAGGTATATACCTAATTTTATAAATATTAAGAAAGCGAATGAGATGGTGATCTGAGAGAATTACGTAAAAGAGTTGTTATGAGTAATATAAAAAATATATAAAATGGTTTTTGTATTACAATTACCACAATGACTAATCGGAATGACTTCTTTTTTGCAACAAGTAGATTTGGATTTAATTGTATAACAAAATTTGGGAAATTAAATTTCTATCTAATTGAGAGGCAAATGTTTCAGTTTTTGCGCCATCGGAATTATCAGGCGACAATATATTAACAAACAGTAAGTTGTCTTTTATATTTCTTTTTACAAAAGATTATAATTAAAAAAGCTTAACTTATATCTAGAAGTTAAATTTCAAATTATTGGACCCTGTCATATCAATAATTTTTATATTTAGATTAAATATTATTAAAAACTATCCTTTATATTCTAATGTAAAAAAAGATATATTAATAAACCTTTTTTACATTGAATACAAATATACTAATTACAGTATCTACTACATGTTTCATATATATAGTAATTTTAATCATATAACTATTTTTGATGATTAAATTAATCATCTTCACGCTGTATCTCGCACACAACAGCGTAGGCAGTGTTAAGACAATCCGTTCCCCACTTTCCGCCGAATTCTGGAGGCACTGCGTGTTGAGTGGCGGAACTCAATACTTAAGCAATATATTGATTTACCTAATCGTCAAAATTAGGATATTACAAACATACACAATTATTTAAAAAAAAATTACATATATAGATTAAAAATAATGGTGCCTTATTTAATAACTTATAATATAATTTTACATTTACAGATTCGTTGAAGTTGATTTTGCGTTATGGATTCCATCAGACGTCAGAATGTCAAATATTCGAAAAAGCATACCTTTGCATTCAAAAGTGTCTAGATTTGAAATATGATGTCGCTTCATCAGATAAATATTGTTTTTGTACGTGCTATATAAAGAAAGAGAAGTCCAAATATTTAAATAAATTTGGTGATTTGACCACCAGATGGAAATTAGGTGCACCGACGACATCAAAACCTGCGTGGGCGCAAAAAATAACGCAAAAATCAGATTCAATGCCATCAACAACCGAAGAAACTATACAGTTTACTGATAACGAGAAAGTAACTAATACTAGATTTGCTGGAAATTCTACAGAAAGTAGTTTACATAACGTCACGGTTGATTCCAGTACAATAATACCGAATAATTTTACCGAGTCTATAAATAATAATTCTTCTTTTAGTTCCATTACAACTGACACAAATACTACGATTTCCGATAATACAATTGCTACCATAAAATAAATATAAATTTCACCTACGAAAAACAAAATCAATTAATCCTTGTTATTAATAATCTTTGTTAATATTGTTTAATTTTCTTCATACATCTGCCAGATTTTACAGGATTTACATTTCTAAGGAGAATCAACCTTTTTTTCAGTTTCACGCTGTTTCTCCCATATAGCAAGGCAGAGGGAAGCTGGTGTTAAGACACTTAATTTTGTTGACTTTTGGAGCTTAACGCCGCGCTTTTGCCCTACCAAAGCGAAGAAAAAATTTTTAATAAATAATATTTCGTTCTTTCGAACCGAACCCGCAATCGTCGAGTTATACGTTTGTGCCTGTGCGCCACAACGCCATCACGTATATTATCATTATATGTATCATGAATATAACATTTTTGTTGAAAAATATATTATAGATACGTTCGATCGTGATCTGAATGTCTACGAGGAATTACTATATAATTATCAATACATCCTGCTTAATGGCAACATTAAGGAAATAATTTGTTGCCTTTCGTAAAATATTGGTATTGCTCTACATTGAAATTAGCGCTATAATGAGTCGTTCTATTGTTTATTTTTAAAAATACTTATTATTTTACTACTTAAACAAGACTAATCAAATAAGCAAAAATATTATATTTTAATATTAAATTCAAGGCTTAAATAACCCAGACTTCAAAAATTGCAAACAGCAATAGTATTATAATATCTATTTTAATAATAATAATATATTATATTCTTTTTTATTTAAAAAAATAACAACAAAAATATATAATCTATGTAGAATTTATTTTATACAATTTTTGGTTAGTTCACTCAATTTGGGCCATCTGTAGACGAAACTTTTTACCAATACCCAAGTGGCGTAATGCGAGAGTGACGGCTATGACGTATCACTAAGATTTTTTACCAATACACCGGGAACATAAATATGCTTTTATATCAATATATCAATTTCTTTTGTCAAGTTCGACGTCTGAGGCAAAACTGTTTTACTATAAACATTTTCATGATGTGGGTAACTCGAGCCTTGGGCATACAGAAAAATCGAAAAGGGAGAACATTTTAAGAATAAATTTAAAAAACATCTTTTCTTTAAGTGAAAAAAATAAATATTTAAATAATCCATATATATCGCCGTTATATTATATATGCATTATGCTGCTCTACATTTTATTTTATTAAGACACTCTGTTCCGTACTTTCCGCCGAGTTCTGGAGGGCATTGCGTGGTGAGTGGAGGGACTCAACGCCTCGCTTTTGCGACACCAGAGCCTTCACTCTCGCTCTCAAATGGAAATATAAATTTAAGTAAATATTTCATCTCATCTAGTGGGGATCGAACCCACAACCAGTCGATTTTACAGTCACACTTTGTGTACCTGCGCCACGACTAGCGTCTAGTAGCATATGTATATTACATATTGTCCATTTCACACTAAGATAGCTAGCTAGTCTCCACTATACTCTAAGTCCTGTGTGTGTGTGGTTAATTTAGATTGTGATTTTAATCTTACAAACTTACCAAAGTAAACAATCTTCGAATCGAAAATATAGCAATAAATATACATTTGGGTTAAAACTAAATATGCGATATTGAGCACCGTGTCGCTTTTCATAGTTTTGGCCTTTTGTCACCAAGGGTATAAGTTATAAATCTTACGATGACCCTTCTTTATGGCAGCAGTGATACACACAGTAGGTCAGCCGGGACGGGGATGGACGCAATAAAAATTCGATTGTCGATATTTATTAAAGATTGACCCTCGTTTATCTATAATATTTATGGATGTTAAATATTATTTATTCTTTTGATCTTACAACAGATGTACATCAAGTAGTTAAAACTAATTTATTTGTTTAGGATTTTATTGCTGTTATGTTAATTCAATATATTCATTATATATTTATATTGGACATTACAATTCTAAAATGTAATACATTTGACAGTATAAGAAAAAAAGATTAATTTATTTTTTTTGAAACAACTAAAAGTCAAGCAAATCATTTTATATATTGACAATCTAAAGCCTCATAAAAACATAATAAACTAAGACTATTTTATGTAATTAAATTCATAGAGGATCAACCATATAAACTTCTAATCCACTGGTATTGTTCGGCGAGAGATTGACTCATAGGTAATGAAATGGTAGCCTTCCTTTATCTGTCTGCACACAATTGAGGGCAAAACAAGAGGAAAGCAAACAATAAATCCGCCTACATAAAAATTGCAACAACTTTGTTCATAATACCGATAGAGGCATCATCAAAAGTTGGTTCGGTTCGCACCCTCGCGCCCATTCGTGCAGAGATTACCAATAAATCCAATACGGGATAATTGGCCCGCTTAAGTCTGTTCTATCTTTCTACTTAGTTCAGTCGTCAGAATGCCAGCTCAGGCCCCTTGGGAGAGTCCAGCTCTGCTACAAAGACCTATTAATGCCAAACAAAAATCACCTCTTGACCTTCATGTTACGAATGATTTTCAGCTGCTAAATATGGGAGAGCAAAACAGCCGGTTAATGAAGAAAGTATAGCAATACATTAAATTAGATGTTATTATTCTCCGGTTTACTATTGTATTTTTGATACATAGACAAATATTTATTGTAATATATTGAAATCAAATTAAATTTCTACTATAGCTGACAAGTATATATTATATGTGCTTTTTTTCAGCCTCACGCTGTATCCCGCACGCAGCAGGGTAGGCAGAGGGAACTTAGTGTTAAGACACTCCGTTTCCTACTTTCCGCCGAATTTTTGAGGCGTTCATTGCGTTCTGAGTAAAAAAAAATTGTTCATTGTAATATTTGTTTTTTCTATACTAAAAACCCCTATCATAAGTATTGACAGTAGATGTACGTAGCATGATGGACATAGGTGTCGTTTTTCCCTCTCGTCTAATGGATGAGTATTATTTAGTGCGAGGGTGGCAGCGATTTGATATTCGCATCAGACGGCCCTCGGGACCGTTGTGACATGATGCTGTAGCAAAACTACTAGCTTTTTATAACTTAGATATGGGAATGTGCTTTGATAAATCGATCATGTGCCTTTTATAATGTCCACCGTAAAAGTGAAATAGGGGTCTACCCTTGCTGAAATCACTCGATTTTTTATCGTTTCCTATAAATGCCTAAATAAACTAGATATATATCGTTGAAGTATAATTTTTTACATGCTTAATTAATAAGGAATAAAAACAAAAACAAAATATAACCACATTATATTGTCATGAAATATTTATATCTTAAACATTAGAAATATATTTAAGAAAAAATTTTAATCGGTAGTTATGAATAAAAAAGGGTAAAATTACGCACAAAAGATATGCCTTTCACCGTTCACCCCATGACGAGCTGGAATTACAACGTCAGTCAAAGCGGAAAAATCCTGTTCCGAAAAATTAGCCAGCAAAATTCCGACAAATAATTAATTCGGAATAATCATACAAAACGATGCGAGCAGGATTCTCGGGCATTATTACCATTCATTTCAAATCAGCCGTGTGAAGGCCGGGAGGGTGAGGCCTCGTCGACCTGAATAAGCATACATTTTCCAATCAGGGCACGTATCATTTAGCTTGCTATTAAATTCGACTTCTTCCCTTCGAAATATCATTATGTCAAATGTTAAGGCTCGTCGTATGTAAGCAACCTATCGGTAATTCAATTGAATTCCAAAATTAATTTGCCTCATCTAAATGTCAACAAGCAAAAAACATGACAAAAGTTCGAAAAATGTCTACAGATTTTGGGTTTTTGAGTTCATGTCGTTTAATACAACGGTATATTCTGGGTGATGATACTTATGGTTATTAATTAATGTTAATTGTGTGCGAAAAACAAAATTATTTTTTTCAAAGGAGGCGGTACGTCTGAAATTCATAAAAGATCTTTTCGACCTAAAATTTATTGTGTGGAGAGCATTCAGATGCCGAAAAAGGAAGCGAGAATGAATCGTTATACCTACTCAGAAATACGATTCATAAACGCCGTCATAACATTCATGCTTAAGACCTTTTACTGTAATTACTCGCGCGGAGAGCAAGCCGGAGGGATAAATTAGAGTATTAAATTTTTATGAAAGAAGTCTTGGTTGTTTCTTACAAATCCACATTAATTTCATTGAAACATGCCAGACATATAAATTAAAGTGTGTGATTCTTTGTGTTTCGCCTGTTTTAAGCGTAGTCCTTTAGAAATTTACATTTCTTTGCGCGCGTAAAGTGTTAGAACATAGATAAGAGCTATTTATGAATACGGATCTTTGTAAAAGAGTTTGCATCTACATTTGGTGTGTTTTTGTTTCGTTTTCGTCGGCGTTGTTAAGGATTACATACGGATTGTTGATGGATTAATAAATGTGATATTTTATAGAGTAGCATGTCAGCGCGGCGTCACCGGGGCACGCGCCACCACCACGCACCTGACGCGACACCCGAACTCCCTCATTTATTAAATTAATAACTCCAACTGAACACCGTCGTTATCCATTTAATTGGAGGGGTGATGAGCTTCTCTTTTCACGCATTATCTAAGCGTTTAGCTAAAGCTCTATGAAAAGTGTTAATTTAAATTATTAACTTTGAGATACCTGCTATATAATAATATTAATATATTCGTTTTATTTTTTTATATAAGTTATTCAAAATTTGCATAATTTTGATACTAATAACGAATTAAACGATCAAGCCTCTATCACAACTCGGGCAGAATGGTATCAAAAAGTATAATTAGCGCTAACGGTAAAATTTCGTTGTTTACAAACATATTATTTGCCAGCGCCAACGAAGCTTAAGGCTATATTTTACTTAGAAATTTAAGATATATAATTAAGAATTTTGCTAGCGTAATAATTTCGGAATCTCCTAATGAATGATATCAAGTTTCGGGTAATTAGCGCCAGCGGCATATTGTTATTCTTGTTATTAAATATCTATATGAGATTTTAAAAATAATGTATTTAGTCCGATTTCAATATGGATAATATGTAACACTGTGAAGGAAATGTTTTTATAGATGTAAACTATGTTTTATAATAATAAATTACGATCGGTAACTTCATACATACGTCTTTATAAAATGTATGTAAATAATAAAGTAATGAGTATCGGTGAAGACCTTGGCGCGCGGTGTTCGTTTCACCGTGTGTTGCTGTTGAGGCCCTACAATAGCTAGTGTGATACAAATATACACATAATTTTAATGCTGGGGTGAAGCATTAAAAGTCAGGGATCAAATGCCTTTAATACTATGTGAAAAAACTATAGAGCAGCAATATATAGCTTACAAGTCTACATCGTTTTTACATAATTATTGTATTTAATTGATCCAACATAAAATTTAATTCTCTATTCAATTAGGCATTATTACAAGCACTTTTGAATCGTCAAGTTACATAGAAATGTCAGTAGTGTCAGTCCTACAGAAAGCTATCATTTGTTATTATGAACTTAACAAATGGAATGCTTTATATTTAAGATATTATATAATATTTATGAAAAAATATTGTATATTAAAGTAAATTTATTCTTAAACAAAAGAAACCACCTGCAAGCTGGCCAAGGTACGTCGGGTCATAAAGGCGTTTGGGGTCATAAAACTTTATGGTAACATTAATATAAGCTGCATATTCAAATAGTATTGTTTACCTTAATATTAAATATTAACATAATATGTCATCTCTATAGTTTTTTAATAACAAAGTATAAGGCGTTTATTCAGGCAGGGCGCACGCGACGCTCACGGCTTACCTGCGCCGTCCGCACTCGACTTACTTTAATCTCCAATCATATTCACTAATAACACTTACCGTCAAGTGCCACTGAGCAACATAATAAGTATATTGTAATTACCTTGCTACATTAGCTTTGCTTAAATATAACTTTTACATAGAAAGTTAATGTTTTGAAAATGTGCAAAACAACCTTATGGTCCCTTGATATGTGTCTACAGCGGTGATTGTTAATTCAAATTTGATATTGGGTATTTATATTTCATTTTTAGGGTAGGTATTTGTTTCTTCTGGTCTGAGATAAAGAAAAACGTTTGATTCTTATAATCTAGCATGCGTAGGTGATGACGAGGAAGGTTTTAAGTATATTATGGATGTGAGTTATAAATATAGGTATTTACGATATTTTGATAAGTTACGTTTGTCAATTTTCTATGAAGCTTAATTTATGGCTATACTAGAAACTATAGTTAAGTGTTAAGCCGTTAAATAACTTTAACAACAAGTACAATTTTACATTATTACGACTTATCTCATATTCAGATGATGTAGATTCATAATATGTAAAACGTCGTTAATTAATTATGGTATATCGTACTCTATAATCTTTCTCTCAATTTTGAAGTAGTTTTCGTTTTCGCATTGAATATATTATTTGAATCCGTGGTAATAGGTTTTTCACAATGATATAAATAATTATAAAGATTTGAAGATGAGTATGTAAATGAGGAAATATAAAATGGGAATACCTCTAGTGCTATTATCTACCATCAAATATTTAGTACAAATCCGTTCACATATAACGCATTCGTCGATAGGGTTTGAGCCGTCACCCTTTTAATTTACGAGCTGGACGAGGGGTCATTAAACAATAAAGTGTTGATTAAAAGCCCGTATGCGCGGGCGCGGGCGCGGGCGTTGCGAAACGCGCTTCCTGCTGAGGAGCCATTATTTTATCATTGATGATTGGCACTGCCAATCTTGTTGGTTACTGCGACCCACATCTCAGGCAGAAGATATCGCTATCTGCTTTTTATCAATTTAATACATCAAGTTCTTACTGTGAACGATATATATGTAGGATTCTTTAATTTTATTTAATTAATTTATTTGTTTTTTTTTTGTAAAGATAAAAATAAAAGATAAATTATAAGACAAATTGATTGATTTTCTTGTAAATATTATTATTGCTATTATAATTGAAAATAATAATAAAATAATAATTTTTAACTTAGACAGCATAATAACTAAGACTTTTATGCTCCGCAAATAAATTAAACTTAATAAAGTATCAAGATCATTGAATGTCTGTATTGAACATTAATTGACATCTTGATGATCCGCCATTCACAATAGTAGGGAGTAGGAGATAATTACTTGAGATAATACGGGGAGCAATGAACAAGAACCTCATTAGGGCGGGGATTTCAGTTTCATCATGTATAATCCCTTGCAACAATGTCCCGTTGAAACCACGTCGTGAGCTTTTCTATCGTATAGGTTCCCATTTCAGTTTGCGTGTCACTGTGATGCTGTTATAACTAAAAGAAATTAGCTTCAATCTATATTCCGCCCACAGGGTGGGTAGAGGAAATCTAGTGTTAAGACACTCTGTTCCGACTTTTCCGTCGAATTATAGAGGCATTGCGTGTTGAGTAGCGGAACTGAACGCCGCGCTTCCTTTGACACCACAGCGAAGAAATGAAAATATATACATTTAAATAAATACTTCATTTCCTCAAGTGGGGATCGTAACCACAACCAGTCGCGTTTACAGTCACACACTTGGCCCCTGCGCCACGACCGGCCTCACCTTACTGTTATACCTTATTATGTGTAATGCATTCGCATACTGAGATCATCTGGAAAACCATTTATGGAAATTGTATACAGATCGTTAAAAAGAAAAGCGTCCTGTTAACAGATTTTAAATCATTGCCGTCACCGGTCGCCATTGTAACGTCAAGTTAGTTCAGAAGCGGTCGTTCAAGGAGAACAAAATGATCTTCGTTGGATCGGATTGTGAGTTCCACACCTCGGATCAATAGATCTCATTCAAATAATAAGAAGTTATAGATCAGGGGTGTCGGTGTCTTCTCGCGAAGGTGA
>JAATLQ010002033.1:98376-143690 GCA_013421005.1 Heliconius erato x Heliconius himera
CCATTTATGGAAATTGTATACAGATCGTTAAAAAGAAAAGCGTCCTGTTAACAGATTTTAAATCATTGCCGTCACCGGTCGCCATTGTAACGTCAAGTTAGTTCAGAAGCGGTCGTTCAAGGAGAACAAAATGATCTTCGTTGGATCGGATTGTGAGTTCCACACCTCGGATCAATAGATCTCATTCAAATAATAAGAAGTTATAGATCAGGGGTGTCGGTGTCTTCTCGCGAAGGTGATTCGACTTCGTTCGTGGACATTTGAGTATAGAAATACATATTTTAAGTCGCTATTTCCATCTTCTTTTGTGATAAGAAAAGGTGATAATTATCGTCTTTTTATTTTACTCTATTATAGGTCGTAGCGCTCTTCACCGCTAACTATACAACACCTTTGTTGGTAAAACGGTTAAAGAAAGGCTTCGAAAATTTTGAAATTTAAACTTACTTTTTTGCTTTTAAATATGTACGTACATTTATTCATTTCTTAAGAACAAGTATTATTTTCATATCATTACGTTTTTTTAAGAAATTTATACTATACTATAAAGATATTGTTAACCTGTCATATTTACCGACAATAATATGCCTTGTCTTACTTATTTGTAATATGCCATAGCATGTATTCTATGGCAACATTGTATTTTGATAGACAGCCAGATCTGTTACTAAATAAAATAATGAACCTGAAAGTCGGTATTTATTTTCTTTTGAGGTAATTAGCTATGTTGGCGGGAATGATAAAGGCGAGTGTTAGTGCATTGTAAAGAGTATAAAAGAGGTGAAACCTACATCTGTGGTCGTAATTCCCAGGTACCGCTTCCAGATCAAGATTTTTCATATTTCTATTTGAATCTATAAGAATAAAGTACCTACATTAGGAGAAGAACTGCCGTCTTCATCAGATCATGTAAATAGGAACAGAACACATAATCTTCCAGTCTACAGTCATACGCTTGTGTTATTAGTGTGCCACAATGGCGTTACTTAAATATGACAGTAAGCATTATTTTAAAATTTAGATTTACAAATAGATCTTAAAATTTTAAACGTCTACTTTTACTTCAAAAAATGCCTAAAGTATATATATTTTTTTGTATTTTCCTGGGACGGAATTGAATATCACATGTTGGTATATATATACAGCATACTCTATTAAATATTAATGCACAGATTAAATAGAAAAAAAGTGTAATTAAAACATAGTATGAATTTTATTTTTTTTAATTTGTTTGCTTATAGGATAAAAATACAAGTAGATAAGTATATATTACATTATATAAATTAAGATTTTTTTAAATATTTTTTAGCATATTTCTCAGTTATAGACTATGCTGAGCTAGAAAAATATAAAAGACTACTGAAAAGAATTTTTGAGATTTTGCGTGTTATTTTACGAAATCATCTAGATGAATTTAAAATAAGAATGGCACGGCAAGTACGTCATTATATATTGTTTTATTTTTAAAACATTAAACATAGTAAATACAACCCTAATTTATGGCAACTACAATTACCGCGAAATGTCGCGAGTAGCTCGAAGAAGCGGGTCAACAAACGCGCTACTGACATTTCGTTGTATTACATATCACATACGTCTACTCCATGACTTTGTCCTTTAATTTATTACTATTGATGCATCCAAAATCATCTTGCAACAACAAATACGAGGCGAACAAGTACTTTCACTTTTTTTTATAAAATCGAGCTATAGATAATTTCTATAAAAATATTAACTATCATTCACATTTTTTTTTAATTTTTTTATTTTAAACAGTTTAAATTTACACTTAAATAGCCTAAAGCGATTTCGTTTTGCCAGAATACCTCCAACTGTAACTGTACGACGGCATCAATGAAAATAATAATAACCGGTCAAGTGAGAGTCGGTCTCGCCCACCGAAGGATACGTACTAATTTCATTGTGGGTCAATGGGAGCAAAGTTATGTTTTATAAGACATTGTTCTCATTATGACGAACTTATGTTTTATCACATCACATGTGCGTATACAGTCTTTTTGTATTAATTTAATCAATCAATCAGTTTCATGCTGTATCCGGCACACAGCAGGTTAGGCACAAGGAACTTAGTGTTAAGACACTCTAATCCCCACTTTACGCTGAAATCTAGAGACATTGCATGATGAGTGGCGGAACTTAACGCCGCGTGTTCTTTTAGTATGAAATTAACTACAAATATACAATTGTGATGTTTTTTTTCTATTTGATACCTATACATTTCTCTGTAATAATCAAAGTAAATAATTTAACTGTAAGTTCTCACTGGTTGCCAAATTCGTAATTGCGGGTCCACGGGAAGTAGATTATAATTTTGATTACATAAATAATAAAAAAAAATATATAAAAAAGTGTTATCACGTTTTAACATAGTCAATGAACTGCCTAAACAGTATTTAAAAAAATCATAATATTTACATTACGCAATCAGCTATTATTTATTACCTTATATATTCTATCTATATTTTATTGTTGGCATACAATAGGTACTTTCAGATTGTTAATTGAAACGTTGACTTTTGTATAGATTTATAATAGTCGCTTATGAATAAAATGTCATCTATCTGATTTTCATTATCTAACCCGTTATTATTGCTGTGAAAGGTTCTATTTTGTACATTGTTTATGATCAAATATTTTGTATAATAAAGGCCGCCTCACCGTAGCGCAGGGGCACAAGCGGGTGAATGTAAACGCGACAGGTTGTGGGTTTAATTCCCACTGGTGGTAATGGATTATTTAATATTTATATGTTCTCGATAATATCTATAAAGATAGAAATTAAAATAGGAAGATAAAAAAAATCAATTAAAATAAGAAAGAAACTATTCTAGTTTTTTAATTAGCGTTCTCTAGATACTGTATCCCACAAAGGCGAACTATGTTTATCAACCGATTGCAAAAAATAAATTTTATTTCTATACAGTTTACAGTCGCACACTTATGCTACTGCGACGCCGGCCTCCTTATACTTTTTTTAATTAAGTTTAATTTTTCATACGATTATTATGATTTACAGTTTGTCCCCGTTGACTACATTATAATTTTTTTTAACTTCACGCTGTATATTTATCCACATTGAAGGGTAAGCAAAGGGATCCTGGAAACCTATCGTTAAGACAGTTTTGTCATTAAGATACTTCCATTCCCCATTTTTCACCGATTTCTAGAGGGATTGCACGTTGAGTGACGGAGCTCAACTCTGCTCTTTGCCTTGTTACCAGAGTGAGGAAATAAAAATAAAAAAAATCTTTTCCTAGAGTGGGAATCGGACCGACAACCTGTCGTGTTTACAGACACACGCATGTGCCTCTACGCCACGACGACCTCTTTTATACTAAATACAGTTATTTAATAAAATAAAAAAAAAAAAAAAATCAGCTTCACGCTGTATCCCGCACACAGCAGGGTAGGCAGAGGGAACCTAGTGTTAAGACACTCCGTTCCCCACTTTCTGCCGAATTCTGGAGTCATTGCGTGTTGAGTGGCAGAACTCAACGCCGCGCTTAACCTCGACACCAGAGCGAAGAAATGGAAATATAAATTTAAGTAAATATTTCATCTCCTCGAGTGGGGATCGAACCCACAACCAGTCGGTTTTGCAGTCACACCTCGTGCCGCTGCGCCACGACCGGCCTCAATTAATAAATAATTTAATAAAATAAATTACAGTAAAATATGTAAAATTCGATAAAGAGGTTTGTCTACAATACAAGAAGCTGCAGCGACCCTTGGTCCTGCGCCGGCGCATATTTACATCTCCGCTAACTAGCTAAGCCACGCCTGACCAGTGTATTGTACGGAAATGTCGAACGGCGCACGAAACAATTCTACTGTATACAGTAATATCTGCAAGCAAATGTTTGGGCGCCTCGCTGGGGTATTTCTTGCATGTGTTTATGCTTTATTTGGCTTCTCTACTACGTTTATACTTGACTAAGGAACATTGTTCATCGTGAAAACTCTATTATTTTAAATATAAATGTTGTTTTACACTGTTACAGCGAGTTTTATGCGCTTAACTGTTTTTATTCATCAATAATGGTAAGGCCAGTCGTAGCGCAGAGGCACAAAGTGTGACTGTAAATCAACTGGTTGTGGGTTCGATCCCCACTCGAGGAGATGAAATATTTACTTAAATTTATATTTCTATTTCTTCACTCTGGTGTCGTGCAAAGCGCGGCGTTGAGTTCTGCCACTCAACACGCAATGCCTCCAGAATTCGGCAGAAAGTGGGGAACGGAGTGTCTTAACACTAGGTTCCCTCTGCCTACCCTGCTGTGTGCGGGATATAGCGTGAAGCTGATTAATGATAAGATAAAATATTAAATTATTTTGTTACTGTATGTATATTATTATATTATAATCCCATAATCATCTTCTCTAGTCAGCCTCATCCCTAATGTGTTACATTGGTCTATTATAATTTTATTTTTCAGCTTCACTCGATATATGCGGGCATATAGCAGGATAAGCAAAGAAGACTCAATGATTGACCCATTTTTCGCCGAATTCTTGACGGATTGCGTGTTGAGTAGCCACCGTTCAACTCAACGCCGCTCTTTGAAGTATTGTCAGAACAAGAAAATGAAAATATATAATATTTCAATCCCCCGAATGGGTATTAAACCCACAATGGTCGCGTTAGCAGCCACATGCTTGTGCCCCTGTGCCACGATAGCCTCACAGTATATTTTATTAGTTTTTTATAATTCAAGACGATACATATCTAAAGAAGATTCTTAATTTACATATAATATTTACATACATATATTGTACATATATTTACACACGCTAATCAATTTCTACCGCCTGACAAAAACACAGACAGAAAAATTGTCATTGAAAAGCACGTAACGTAAATTCTATTATTACGGCCTTTTATTTTTCAATTACGAATCCCCAGTCTCGTCGGGTGCCTGGGGGTTAACTTTGCGAAACCCTGTTATATTCTATTTTTTGTATTATTTGGAATTGTTTGCTTAAATAATTTAATTTTGTAAATCAAATTTGAATTAATATGTATGTATATGTTACATATATTTATTGCTATAATTAAAGACATTAATTTTAGCGTGTCAGTGCGTTATTTTCAGTCAATTGTGAAGTCAATCGTGGCATAACTCATAAAGGGGAACCCTTGTTGGTTATAACGAGGTGTTTTAAATTTGTTCGAGCACTCTATAAAGTCAACACTACCTGGTCACGCGATGACTGATGATGAACGATTGCCGAAGCGCTATATGACCATAGTGCAGTCGTCATTTAGAATAGGCATAGCAAAATTAAAGTAAATATTTTGTTTGAATAGTTGTTTTATTTTAATGTTGTTATGATAAATAATTTAACAATTAAGATTGCTCTGATTATGATAAGATTTGTGTTGTTAATTATAAATTCGTGAAAAATATTTTCACATGGCAGAATAGGCAGATGGAACCTGGGAACCGAGTATTAAGTTAAAATGAAATCAAAGGTACTTTTTATAGGCCACCTAACTAAGTTTTAAGAATTATTATTTTTGTGTATAAAATAGAATTTTACTACAAATGAGATGCAGGTACATACATACATACGCACATGACATACGCATAAAGAACTTACTTACTGAGTAGGTCTAGTAATTACAATTTATCATTTTTAATTATGTTAGATTTTCTTGGATGAGTTTAATTTTGTATACTTTGCAGGTTACCTGCAAAGTATATATACACATTTACTTTGAATTTGGCGTATCCATTAATACCACCCAAGCGTCGAATTAACTCATTTCTGTATTATCTGCAATTATGAAACATGCAATAAATCCATTTCGAACATTCATATTGAAAGACGAGAGAACATTTAAAATCAGTTCTTGGTTTAAGCACTCGTGCTCCTTTTCATCTTTTTATTGACATAACTAAATGTAGCACTAAAATTAGTTACAGTTACAGTTAATTATCCAGTTGTCCAGACTGTTTGTTGAGAAGAAATGTATCTTAAAATATAAAGTAGGTAGGTAGGTTAGTAGAGAGAATGTAAGAAGGAATATAGTAGAGGGAATGTTAAAATACTTAGCTAATTTCCGTCCAATTTTGGAGACATTGAGTGTTAAGTGTCGAAAATCGTGGCTACGGAGTGTCTTCTTACCAGAGCAAAGAAAAGAAAATAATCCATTCTTCCATAGAGTGAATCCACAAACTTCGCGTTTACTGTTAGATCCAGTGAGCCAGGGTCGCAATATTATTTTTTTTGATAAACATTTATAAAAATATATAATAAATATCGTTTGTAAGTCTTGTCCTTAGTCTATTACCGAATAGGTACTTTTCCATATAGTATGAATTAAAACTTATATTCCAACTCTGATTACGTTCATATACATACAGGAATAAAACGGAAAATTTTCTTTGTTTGTAATTACTCGCCGACATAAATGTAATTAACAAACAAAACACGATCACTACAGATGAAGAATCCTCTTTTACGGAATCGTAAATACATGGAATAATTTTAACATAAACATAACATATTCAAAGAATTCACAATTAGGTAAATATACGGTTTTCTGGTGAATATTAAAATAATGGGAAATTACTATAAGTATACTATATTTAGCATAACTTCTAATGTTATACACAAATGTATAAATAACTTTTAATTCGTTTAGATATTAAATTATTCTTTTGTTATTGTCTTATCCGAAGATGGAAAACCATCTGCCTTACATGGAATCATTAAGTCTTCCGATACCTGTGTGTTATGACTTCAAGTGAAATTTCAATTAACATTTCTGTTGATAAACAAAACTATGATAGTAAAACAAAAGCCTGGATCAAATATTATACTTAATGTAATGTTAGATACAAAACACTACACTTGGATATGAAATGAATTTAATTTTTCACATATTTAACATAGATTTTGTTATATTTAAATACTTTAGCGACTATAAATAAAGCGAAGTGATAGTTAATATGTGGCAGGCTATCTCGGTTATCTGATGTAAACGCTGTAACAGCCAGATATAACGTTTTATTTGAAACGACCACTTGTTAGCGTGTTATCTATATGTCGCGCAGTTTCACAACGAATCAGAACAGAGCCGCGCCGGATCACGTACTCCAAAATCCACGTCGAGAACATAAACTATTTACCAACTATTCAATATTCAATACGCGATTGCAAAATACGCCAAATTATTGCATTAGTAGCGAACAGGGATTCCCGATATTGTGGTTCAGCGATCGGCCGCACCGCGCACACCGCGATATGCGGCATAAATAATTTAATAATTCGCAATACAGAATTTACCATACGAAGTGTCGTACCGTTCGTCTGCTTCGTATTCAATATGAGTGTTTGTTTCTCATACTGCTGTCGCATTGGGCAACGTTCGGGCGTAAGATGCTCTCCAAGTGAAATGGTCGCTTCTAACGGCCGCGTAAGGTCCACTTTCACGTCGACAGCAGTCTTGGCTCCGATCTTTTCGTTGCATATGTTGATATGTGGGTGAATAAAGCACGCCTGTACATTTCAATATCGGGAACATCCGTGTTATACGCGTGACCTTGCAAATCACAGCCTGCTTTCCAAACGACTTCACAGAATCGGCAGCCGGCGTCTGTATTGCACGACCGTTACCGTCTATGAAGAATATTTTATTAGTTGTTACCTCTTGATTTATTTTAGCGATGACCTGTCCACTGTGTCACGTCACCACCATAACCATGGGAACTGAGCCACGAGGATAAATATGTGCTTACATCGGATTGTTATACAAATCATATGAATTCGTGACATCGCGGACTTTGTATTGGAATAAACAACCGCTTTGCAATTTACTGTGCAATTGAAAGTTGCTGTTTGTTTGCATGACCGATTATACGCTGATGACATTCACATTATAGACATTTGTTGTGTAATAAGTATATTGTTACATTAATTATAAGTTAATTTTTCTAATTTTCAGTAGATTATTACATTACAATTTAGAAGTTCTTTTTCCTAATGATCCAAGCTCTGGACGCTGATAGGGCACTTTAAAATATATTTTAACTATAAAATTATAACTAACTTCACGCTTTATCCCTAGCGTGGTAGTCAGAAACAACGGAGCGCCAAACGCTACGGCTTTACTAAATTGTAAAATATATTATGTACAATATAAATTAATAAATGAAAGTAAGCGACATCACTTAACCTTCTATCTAGACAATAATTTAAAGTTGTGCGATGTCACGTTTAGATATTGTGCTTCACTGGTAAGAGGTCGGTCAAATAGCTGTTTGCGACGCCGCTCTGATGGGCTAGCAATAAATTGTGATGATATGGTATTCGTGTCTTAGTTTTGTGGCTCCCCACTCTCGCTGACTTCACTGCTTGCGTTTCAATACGGAATAACCGTTGGGGAGAAGTTAGTTACACGTGTATTATTTTAATGAAGGAAAAATATTTGTGACAGCGTTTAGCGATTGCTATGAAGCTTGTATAGCATTCCCACGGTCGTCACCTATACATTTTATAATGTAATTACTATTTCTTAGTATCATGAAAACGTAAATGATTGTAATATAGTGTCGTTCAAAATCGTTAAAAAATAAAGTCAGATGATTGATTTTTTTCTATAATGTTTAAATTTTATGGGATGACTCCACTGTAAGTATTTCTTGATTTTACTCTCATATAGATTGTATATTACTTTTAAATTTAACTATATACGAAGTTACTAATTACACACTGTTCTTGAAAATGCCTAAAATATAAAAGTATCATCATCATGATCAGCTTCACGCTGTATCCCGCACGCAGCAATGAAGGCAGAGGGAACCTAGTGTTAGACACTCCGTTCCCCACTTTATGCCGAATTCTGGAGGCATTGCTTGTTGAGTGGCAGAACTCAACGCCGCGCTTTGCCTCGACACCAGAGCGAAGAAATGGAAATATAAATTTAAGTAAATATTTAAAAAAAATATAAAAGCAGAAATATAATATAAAACAAAAAATACATGAAATATTTATCCTATATTTAGGAACCCGCATGCATGTTGAGTGTAAAGTCATAATTTCTTCTGTTATCAAAGCGATTCTACCCTAACTTTAAAAGCATGTTCATATCTTAATTACCACAATAAAACTATACCCGCTCAAATTGTCATACCTACCTTGGCGGGGATCGAAAATGGGGAAACAAAAAAATGTTAATAAACGATAGTAGACAGGACAGCGGTCGACAAATTGACTAAATGTTTATTATCCGTGACCGATCCTGTCGACACATCAATGTCCTTTTATTCTTCCCATGGAAAACAATTTGAACTGCTTACACCAGTTTTGTAATACTATTATAATTTATGCATTTCTTACGTGGCGCAGGGGCACAAAGTGTGATTAAATCGACTCGATCGGTTGTGGGTTCGATCCCCTTCTCGAGGAAATGAAATATTTATTTAAATGTATATTTCCATTTCTCGCTCTGGTGTCCAGGCACAAGGGCGGCGTTGAGTCCCGCCACTCAACACGAAATGCCTGCTGAATTCGGCGGAATGTCGAAAGAAAGGGGAACGGAGTGTCTTAACACTAGGTTCCCTCTGCCTACTGTCTGCGAGATATAGCGTGAAGCTGATTTATTTTATTTCGGTTCGTAGCGAATGTCTCATGTTATTAGATTTTATTTTAAAAATTGCTTGTCTGACAGAAGAACTGCAGAAGCGTGGAGGTGCAGCGTGCTGTCTCCATAATGCCTAATGAGACTACTCTTTAATTTATATGGCAAATTGTCAAGGAACTGCATACGGTGAATCCTTTCAAGAACATTTGATTCATGGTTCGTTAAGTTTCTTTTCTGTTGTGTCCTGTAGTTTTTGTATTTTATTAAAATGTTATTATTATTTTGTATATGTATTTTATTAAAATAAATTATTGTAGGTATCTGAGGCCAGTCGTGGCGCAGCGGCACGAGGTGTGACTGTAAAACCAACTAGTTGTGGGTTCGATCCCCACTCGAGGAGATGAAATATTTACTTAAATTTATATTTCCATTTCTTCGCTCTGGTGTCGAGGTTAAGCGCGGCGTTGAGTTCTGCCACTCAACACGCAATGCCTCCAGAATTCGGCAGAAAGTGGGGAACGAAGTGTCTTAACACTAGGTTCCCTCTGCCTACCCTGCTGTGTGCGGGATACAGCGTGAAAAAAAAAATTGTAGGTATATAGGTAGGTATATAAAAAGATATATGCTATTATTAAAATCTGACTGTGATTTTGGGTTTGTTTATCATTGAAATGGAAGTTTATTAATATATCGATGAAATAAGACCAAGCTGGAGAATAAAGTAACATATCCGTTTCGGTTACTTTTACCTATTCCGAAATTCATAAAGAAAATCTCCGACAATTTTAAAGAAAAATGAACATACAACATTGGTTTATTAAATTTACATAACTCCCTATGGAACTTCTTTATCAGCTGCCCCGTAATTGTGCATAGTATTTACAACATTAGAGCATGTACGTTAAAATTTATGTTTAAAAGATTTGTTCGCCACAAATAAGATTGTCAGCGGTTCTTATCTACGAGATCGTTAATTAATTAGAGATATTGAGTGGCCACAGCGCACGGGGACCTATAACTCGCAACCCGCCTATCATGGCTTCGTTCTCTTTTATTTATTTTTACCACTCACGTTAGCAAAATTGAATTCAAATAGGTACGGTTGGGGACACGCTAATGGTCACAACACAAGGTGATAAGGGCATGTAGAACCATGCCTTTTAGGCGGCTACGGCGAGAAACGATTTTGTGCTTGTACTATTTAGAAAATGAACACGTACGATTTATGGATGTTTGTTATAATTTATGTACTTGGAAGATTATTGTTGTATGATATTGTAAAAATGTATCATGTTTTAAGCATTGACCGTCGTGGTGCAGTGGCTCAAGCGTGTTATTGTAAATATGACAGGCGTGAGTTTGTTTGAATTTGATATTTTCGTCTCTTCGCTCTGGTAACAAGGCATTGCTCGGCGTTGAGCCCCGCCACGCAACAAGCAATGCCGCGGAAAAAAAGCAACGGCGTAAATTAACACTACGTCCCCTGTACCCTTTTATATAAGGAATCTAGCGTGAAGCTAAAAAAATATAATAAAAGATTTACTGCGTCTTTCATCAACGTGCCATCATAGGATAGACGTTTATCCACTGTCGTAGAGACAACTAAACGCCTCAATAAAATAGCGGAGCATAGACAAAACGCTACAATAACATCCGCACAGGAACGAATTGCTTACGACATAAGCACTACGACCGACTGCTCTACAAATGAATAAGCCATCTGTTCTAATAGCCACAATTAAACATGGCCGTCCATTGCTACAAGTACTTTTAGTTCACTATTTTGGTTTAAGAAGAGATATTTCTAATATAATCTAATACATTGGTAAAATTATTTATTGCTCGATAAATTAAGTTTTTTTTCAATTTCATACTCTTTCCCACAAAGCGGGGTATACAGAGTGAACCGGGAAATCTAGTGTTAAGACACTCTGTTCTTATTAATGTTACTATTCCTAATACACTTCCTTTCCCTGCTTTCCGCCAAATCCTGGTATTTCATTGCGCGTTTTGTCTCGACGCCAAAGCAAAGGAATGACAATTACATATTTAATTTTATCGAAAGGGAATCGAACTCACAATCTGTCGCGTTTACAGTCTCACGCTTGTGGCCCTGCGACACTGCGTCTAACCACAGATATTTAAATTAATGGGATATGATTATTAAAAAATAGCATGCGTTTGAATTAATACCTATCTAATTCTGTTTTATTGCACGGCAAATGAAATGGCACTTCCAAATGCAACACAGTGGTGTCTCTATGTCTTGAGTCTCCTCTTTTGTAGTTAAGGGTTTAGTAAGATTCCAACCAGACGAACGTTCATATTTTCTTTTGCCTCGCCTGCCTTTTTAGACCGAGCAAGGAAAGAGAATCTAATAATTAGATACTACTCTTCATATCACTTTTTGCTAACTTACAAATATTGGGTACTAAAGGCCCATCGCCGTGCTATCTTAACTGAAGAAATATTTTTAAAATATAAACAAAACTAAAAATTTCTCAAGTTACAGTCAAACTGTTCAATTTTGTTCGGCGAACTGTTACCAGGACGATACTTAGACGTGCCCCAACCGTTTTAAGTAAGACAAATTTGGACCGCATTAAAACCTCTTATGGAAACCGTGCGGATAAACAAATATAATTATTATATTTTCCAAGTGTTTCATAAGAATTATCGCATAACATCTAAGACATTAAGTTTTTTAATCAAATATCAAGTTGCTTTGTATAGTAGATGGGTGCATTACTGGACGCGGCTGCTTTTTGCGCTGCCCGCAGTCGCAATCGAGTAAAGCATTCGTATATGGTAAACTGTCATAATTAAAGATAATAATGAGCATCGTTCGATCCATCTTATTGATACTAAGAATCGTCATAACTTTATGTTTAACTGTCCGATTAATGTCGTTAAAAAAATTGTGCTGAAAATGAACACTTTTAATTATTATGCGTACAATCCTTCAAAACGTTCTACATTCTATGAAAATAGTAGGTATATTCGATAGATGATATTGAAACAATAAGCTCTAACGTATATGGCCTAAGATCGCATTGTTTAAATCTGTAGGGATCAGTAATTCTAATGAAACTTATATTTGAGAATGGTACATAATAGTAGAATAGATTACACTAGGGTTGCCTTAAATAATCCTGACTTGCCACAAATGTGACTTGCCAGCGATTGGCACTACAGTGCTAGGAATATAAAATTCCATGCCTTGTAGAACCACGTCGGCAACAGCAGCAGCACAGGTACTACTATCATCAGAAGAGAAGCAAACCGGCCCCCAAGGATAAGCTGAGTAAAATGTACGCATGCCATCCCAATGTGCTGACTTGTAGTGCCAAACACGACGAGTTGTGCGTGTTCTGCAACTACCGCGCTTAATGGGCACGACACTCCGTACCAGGCAGTGGTCAGAAGACCCCAAAGGGGCATCGACGACAACCTGGTACTGCGCATTAAAATCACCAAGTATCACGACCTCAGCGGAGAGGATCTGTGAGAGCATATCGTCGACAGCCGATTGAATATGCTCCGTGAGCCGATCCGTTTCTGCATTACCACTGTGGGACCTGTAAAGGCATGCGTAGACTCGGGCACGATCATCTGCGTCAACACGGAGCCAGATAGTAGACAGGTCACGACCTTCAAAGTTGGCAAGACGACGGAAACTTAGGTCCTGCCTTACGAACACAGCGACCCCGGCATGAGGCATAAAATTATGTTCTATTTTGTAGCCGGGGTATTGGAGATAGGCTGTGTCGCTCGGTCGGGCAATTTGAGTCTCCGTCAGGAATAACGAGGCCAGCCGTGAATGTAGACCCCTTAGATTACAAAAGTCCACGTTAAGCGTGGTAGAGGGGAAGTGTGCCCTCCCCAGAATTCGAAGTGCGGGCTGGCGGCCTTGAAAACTCAGGGAGGGATTCTCCAGCACCGGAGGTCCTGGGGTAGTTTCTCTTTAAGTGCATCTATCATATTCCAGGGGTGAGGGTTGGGCGCCGGAGCCCATGCGTGTTGCCATTACTGGCGACGTGACTCTACCACACGTATTTTAGTCGCCACTTACGACACCATCAGTACCAGGATGATCCTATTCTAGGCCGGGATCACACGGCGAATATTTTTATTGTCATCCAATATATCATAATCGTAGTACCTATAGTCTGAATGTAAAGTTTTAATATATGTTTTAATATAATAGATACTTTTTATTCATAATTGAGTACAAAACTCGCAAAAGCACGAAAAAAAACATATTTTTTGTTGCAATGGAGACAGACAGCTTGACCTGTAATTACCAAGTACTTTATAGCACACTCACAAAAGTTTTATATCATTCAATCGAGTTCTTAATTGAATAAGCGACGTTAAATTTACAACTATCATGTGTTTATAATGTTCTAGATATCTCAGATATACTCGTGTCGTAAATATTACAGATATCAATATAATCATTATTTTGCAAATGGTTGAAATTCTTTTATATAATTAATTATCTACAATAAACGTCAGTGTGTATGTGATCTTTTAATATATTTATAGATTTCTTAGGGTTCATTGGCTTAATGTGTTAGTACATCGTGATTTGAATAATAGAGTTTTGAAGTGAGCTTTGATTTACTTTTACATAATAGGTATGTTATTATTATATTTTAATATTTTTTTATTAAGTCACACATACAGCAAAGTAGGCAGAGGGAACCTAGAGTTGGGACACTTCGTTCCCTATTTTCCACCAAATTCTGAAGGCGAATTGCGTGTTAAGTTGAATACATTTTGCGCCCCTGGCGCGACTGGCCTGTATTTTAGTTGCGTCGTAGTATGAAAAGTTTCTTTATTGAATTTGTGTTAAAGATTGACAATGACCTGTAACATAGATAATTATTTATAAATTTAAAAAAAACTTATGAAACACGATAAATATTTTTTATCAATGATTGATTAAAATACTTACCACAGAAAATGTAATATAAAAAACGATACTTTGTGTATAAAATTATAGTGTACAAGGCAAAGCGCTGGATCTCTAGTCCTGTCAATAAAAGTCCTGTGGGTATTTTAAGTTTATGATCACATCTGACAGTGAAGGAGTGTCAACGCATCAACGGGGGAACGTCCAACGTTTCTTATTTATGTCTCCTAATAAGACCATAAATATTGATTTTAATTACGTGTCGTTGCTCGCGAGACAGTCGCGTAAATGGTTGCGGATTGACGCGTATCGACGCCGGCCATTGGCCTTAATCCATAGCGTATGTTTATACGTCGACCACGATAATGTTTATACGTTTTATAATAACTCGCCCTTTTTTATGTTTGTTGAAAAATATATTGCTGATCCGTCCGTGTGTCATGATTTTTATGTATCAAAAAAATTTTGTAATGTAATTTTGATATCTTAATTAAGATTTTCTAGGTTATAAATGTGCTGTTTTTTTTCAGCTACACGCTTTATGCTGTACGTAGTAGGTAAGCCCAATGATAAATGATAAGACGCTCCACTCCCCACTTTCCGCTGAGAACTTTCTGGAGGCATTGCGTGTTTAGTGGCGGAACTCAACGTCGCGCTTTGCCTGGACACAAGAACGAGGAAATGAAAATATTAAATATGTCAATTTCTGAAGCACGAATCGAACCCAAAACCTATTGTGCTTACAGTCACATCCTTGTGCCCGTGTGCTACCTCCAAGAAAAAATATAATAATGTTATTTAAATCCTTTAATAACACTTTAAAGGTCGAGTGACAAATATGACATACATATATTTAGGTATATATGTATGTTTTAAAAAGAAACAGAATAAATTCAACTATTTTGTAATACAATTAAGATTAATTTCCTTATACGGCTAGGTTAAATAATATTTGTGTATGAAAGCAAATTAACTAAAACCCTATACTTTGATCCACTTATAATAACGAATATAAATTTAGAAATGTTATGCAAAAGATTACATAAAGACTAAATCTCCAGCCTAATTAGTTTAATTATAAAAATATACTTGCAACCGATCACACGATAAAAGATGGCTATAAAATATAATTGACAACTGGTAAGGTAGAGGGATTTAGATACTTTATTGTTTTAAGATAAACCTTTTTTAAAATGAATTTATTTATATTTCTGACCTGACAACTTTTTGTAAATTATCTATATATGTGGGGGCCGTGTCGGCACAAGCGTGTGACTGTAAGTGTGACAGTTGTGGGTTCGAGCTCATTTAGAGAAATGAAATGTTTAACACTTTCGCAAAATGCGGCGTTGAGTTCCGCTGCTCAACACGCAACGCCTCAATAATACGGCGCCTTCTCTTCATCCAAAAATATCTTATAGTTTAGAAGTATTGTAGCTGTTTCATGATTTTGATAAAAAAATACTTTGCTTATATTGTATCCGTATTCATGACTCTAAAATGTTTATGCCTGCACATTTTTTCGCAAAGCAAAATAGTTAAAGAACCTAGAGTCAAGACACTCCGCTTTCCGCTTTCCATCAGTAAAAAAAACCGTAAACATGTGCTATTTGTAATGCCAGAAAAAATAAAATTCTCAATTCCATTACCACGATTACTCAAGCGCTGTAAAAGGACAAGATAACATCCAAATACGATTGAAATATTCGTTTTGAGGTTTTGTTTTGCAATGCATATTTCAACATAAACTGTCGCGTTTTTGTTATAATGAGCTAGAAAGGTTGCTTCTATGTTCTAAAAAGGCTGAATAGTTGATGAGTCGTCTCATATTTTAGTCTCATCTTGGATCGACAGCAGACATATAAATCAAAGCCTGTTCAAATAGAAGACGTTCGCTCGGCACGTCTTCGTAATTATTGTAAATATCGATGTATGTATCTACTACTACTAAACTTTTAAATGTGATCTTTAAAACACGCTGTATCCCGCAGGATAGGCCTCTGCCTAGAGAGAGCCTAGTGTTAAGACACTTCGCTTCCCACTTTCCATCGAATTCTGGAGGCGCGATGCGAAACTCAACCCCGTGCTTTGCCTTGACATCAAAACGTAGAAAGGAAAATATTAAATATTTAATTTCCTCGAGTGAGCATAGAACCCACAACCTGTTGCGTTGTGCCTCTGCGCCACGACTAGCCATCATAGTTTTTTATTAATAAACTTTAGCATTTATTAAGATTAAAACTCTACATTCGTGAAATATTTAAATGGAAGCCATCAATGAGTTTTTTATCTACGCTAAAAGGATATTTTTTTTAAAAGAACTAAATGGAAGACAGGATGCTGTTCCTAAGTTGGGAACTGATTAGCGAGGGCTGCGGATCTCTCAATGGCATGGAGCGCGGTCGCTCTTGGGTGCGTCATAAATTTCCATTGATTGGATTAATCTGATTTGGATGTCAATTTTGCAAGCAATGCGCAGGCACTTTATAAGAAAATACAATCGTGATCCCTCCGACTTTTATACTTTCTGTTTCGAATGCATAATAACCAATACATATGTACTGTATAATATCGTGTAATGTACTAAGATATATTTACAATATATACTTTAGATAAATATACTTTATTTTGAAGCAGTATTAGATAGGAATTTCGGGATATAATTTTTATCTTAATTTATTATATAGGTTAGTGAGGCAGATGCTGACTACAAAATGCATACTTTTCAGTTACCTACAACTTGTGAGTATATCTTTTTTGCTTTTTGATGTTAAATGTTTAAATTGTAATAACTCACTATTCGCTTATAAAGTAAATAAAATAAATAAATCAGCCACTCAACACGCAATGCCTCCGCAATTCGGCAGAAAGTGGCCCTCTGCCTACCCTGCTGTGTGCGGGATACAGCGTGAAGCTGATTTCACTATTCCCTTATAAAAGAATAAATAATATACCCACATAAGATCCATTATTAAGTCGACTAACGCTCCAAAAGGTTCTTGGATACATATGTACATCGTGTCATAAACTAACATATTAACTGTACAACCAGTTTACTTTCCATAAGACATCCGACCTCACATATTTTGCAAAAAGTAGAAATTAAAACAGGAAGTCGTTTCTTGCCGTACCGTTCACATTTTCTATGTATATGCGCACCCGGACACTGTATCCAGCACCTCATCCCGACGTATAGCCGTTACTTGATTAATTAACACTTTAATTATCATATTTTTTTACATATAATAATAATAATAGTAATAATATTCGAGCATAAAATGAAAGGGCTGTTTGACATGTTTATGATATGAATTAGGTCGATACATAATTTTATTTATGCAAAAAACTTCTTGCCGTTTTAATGGTAATTTCAATATGTCTCCCGTTTAGAAATCTTAGAGACACAAGAGTGTGAGTGTAAAGCGACGGCTATAGGTTCGATGCCCACTTGAGGGAATGAATTAAAATTTTCATTTCTTCGCTCTGGCACCATTGCAAAAAAAATATCTGGAGTGGCTGGACCTCGAAAAATTTAATCTGGAACGGACTGTTTTAACACTAGATTCTCTGTGGATTCCTTGCGGTATGCAGGATATCCATATTATTATTTATAAAAATGTGAATGTCTATTTTTTTAAAACTTATTGTTTTAAATTGATATATTGATTGATTATTGACAATACATCTCCAAAGTGCATCTATCTCTACCTTAAAAACCGGCAACGCACCTGTAGCTCCTCTGGTGTTACACGGGTTCGTGGGCGGCGATGGTCACATACCTTAAGGTGACCCGTACGCTCGTTGTCATTTCCATGAAAAAAAAGCTGTTTTTGAGCTACCCTATAGTAAAACTCAAAAGTTACCTCAACTCATGTTAAAGTATTTCCTGGAGTGGGGGAGTCCCCCCCAAGCACATAGTAAACCTTACTGTCCTTAACTTACCCACACTTCTGGCTCATTCCGAATGAACAACAATCGTTGTCACTTTATATTGTCGTAAGTGACACACTTTCCGTTGATGCAAAAAAATGCATTGATTATATTAGTAAATAGAAATTGAGATCATGACATTTTGTTAAGTCAGATGACTCAATGATTGAATCAGCTTCACGCTGTATCCCGCACACAGCAGGGAAGGCAGAGGGAACCTAGTGTTAAGACACTCCGTTCCCCACTTTCTGCCGAATTCTGGAGGCATTGCGTGTTGAGTGGCAGAACTCAACGCCGCGCTTAACCTCGACACTAGAGCGAAGAAATGGAAATATAAATTTAAGTAAATATTTCATCTCCTCGAGTGGGGATCGAACCCACAACCAGTCGGTTTTACAGTCACACTTTGTGCCGCTGCGCCACAACTGGCCTCACTGACTGATTGAATCAAAACATTTTTTTATGTAATCTTACGTTTCTGAGTAATAGAAGCAGTATAGCCGTGATGGTAGTTTTGCGTGATGCATCTTTACACCAAAAAAGTCAAAACTGAATCCATGAAACAAATAATCATAAATACTGTTTACATTTTTAGCGGTTCGGTTTGTATTTTTGGCATTCTCGGAGAAAAAATATTAAATGTAACATATTTGTTCTCGTTTCATAGTTTATTTTTTGCTCGTTAATCATCTAATAAGAACATTTATCATACCTAAGTATTTACGATTGGGAAATAACGGCTTCGTATCATTATATTTTATTGAGTTATTAATAATTCTTCACAATAATTACACAAAAGTAATTATCAATTATTTGAAAGTAAATCGTTTCTGATAGTTTTACAGGTAAAATTAAATATTACCGCAACGGAATTTGAGATTTATAAGAAATTGAGTAAATGTATGATTGAAATACGCAATCTCCGAGTTTATACTATGTTAACGCAGCTAACTATATTCCATTGTAAAATTTATAGACGTAGTTCGAACGGGTATGTACAACCACAAACGAGTGTATTTCCCACGTCAATTTTGATTAGGATATTATAGTGAAAGATGACATTTGAGTATATACTAATTTAGCTTTGCAAAGTGTTTGTGAGTCGAGCACTATCTTCTAATAGATTTGCTATCGCATTCACTCGAAAGGGTAATACCTTCTTATATATCCCGGCAGGAAAGTCCATTTTTCAAGTGGTCGATCTGGAGAGGTAATCATGCAACACTGGACTCATAGTGCTCGGTAAACAAATCTTCGACATTGTATCTATTCGCCTTAACTTTCTATATTCAAAGGAACATTGTCAATAGAAATGTACGATTATTGTAGCGCTTTCTTATGGATTGTGTTACGATAATATATAACTCGTGGATACGCTAAGGAGGGCTTCACTATCTGTGATTTCATGTGGTTTATCAATTTGAACGGCTCCATAGACATATTTGTTTACCCACGGAGTATGTTTGCAATGTTTTACGAGATAGATTGTGTTTTCGTCTTTGTTAAATCACAGATGTGTTGAAATTATTCATTATTTTAAGATATACATATCAGATTCAATACAAGGCAGTTTTAACGTTGAATATGTGGTGTATCCTTGAGATCCATGAGAAAATTTAAAAAATCGTCGGTTCTCACTGCTGCCAAACCAAATATTTAGGTTCAGACAGCCATAAATATTTGCAATCATATAGTCGGTCATCTTTCTTTGTTATCATATTGAAGGGACGACATTCCATCCACGTAATTATGCAAAAAGCTGGACCGTGGCCGAGGCGGCCCTCCTTTGACAACTGCATCATTATAGTTGACATAAACTAAGATTTATACGATTGATTTATTAGAAGGTAAATATGAAATATTCCATTCACCTTGATATTAATGTAATCATTACTATAATAAATCGTATATTAATAAGAATATCTGTTTTAATTTACGTACAATTTATAACGACTATGTGCCACTTAAATGTCATAGGTACTGTGATTTAAACCTGCATCTCAAACATATCTTCTCTTTAATCAAGTTTGTTAGTACTATTTTTATAATAGCATTGGCTGGTCTTTGATATTGATAAATAAATTTGTATAATAAGATTTAGAATTTTGTTCATAATTAACTTTTAATATTAAAATATATATAATTATGTGATCTCTTTTAGTGATAAGGTGACCTTCTCACATTTTTTAATGAAACTATTTTTTAATTGTGTAATTTTCCGTTGTGATTTTTTTATGTTATGCTTATATTATTGTTGTTAAATAAAATGAAACCTTAACTTTTATATGATTTATAATTTGAATACATCGTTTCCTTATTATTCAAAGTATTAAATACAATATTATACATTATAAATTACGAATAAATATAGGAAATTTATCTGTAGAAAAAACAAACGCGTAACTCGGCGAACAGTGGTTAAATTAGGTTGCGATGCGGGCGTCTTTATAGTCGTTAAATTGGCAAAAAGCGCGACAAGCCTCAACTGACACCGATCGCGGAGGCATCAGCGAAACAGGTGTTATCATAAACATACATTTTGAAATAAAAACAAAATGATTTTCATGAGTGGCGGTAGGCGCGAACTGTCGCTCGCGTCGCCGACACAATGGCGATTTCTTAGTTTTTTTGTTTCCCTCTCGCCATAAAGGCCGACGATATTAAATTTAGTAAGCGGAGAGGTGTCCGAAATCTCACGCAGACGTGCGATCCGCCACACATATTTCCATCCGCACAAAAAGCGGAACTATAGCCATAAATATGTCCAAATAAACATTAGTCTCCAATAGTCCGAGGGACAACATACCCAAAGCCTTTCTGTATGTATGTATGTATGTATGTACATATGAGTATATATTCGGCTAACTTACTCAAATGAGTGCAAGATTTATTTCTTATAACACATATTGTATGTGTAACAATGTATGGGTATTAACGGAAAGAAAAATTGAAACAGCGAGTCCAATTTTATATTGTCGATTGTTTTTTGTAAAAGTTTTTTTTTTTTGAAATAGTTGAATGTAAGAAAATCTAATTTATACCTTCTAGATTCGTGCAATAAATTAATATTGTTTAAAAATTGAATGCGAGAAAATGTATTGATAAATTTTTTACAGCTTATATACACAAAATGTTAGTTTTTTTAATTGCATATTTAAGTAAATACAAAAAAATATTAAATTTTAACACAAGCGTTATAACAAAAATTTGAACACTATAAAATGAACAATATATACTTAAATTAGTTCCTCTAAAATAATATCACATCTACAGAGATTTAAAAATATTAAGTTACCTTATACATAACAAAACAATATTATAGGAGTGTAAGCCGGTGTTGCATTGTCCGCTAACAAGAGCGCGCTAACGGAGCGCATGCGCGCCGCGACGAGATGACAGTCGCGCTGCGCAGGCGATGATAATATGTGTACATATGTAACATTAAACTGCAAAAATAAACAACACTTTCACACTACATGGGTTCAAGAACAAGTTTTTCCATAACACAAAAGACGACACTGAATAGTTATAGCTGCTTCGCGTCCTCGCCGCATAATCCAATAAAACAATTCTCGGAATGTCGGTACGGTCAGAGCAACATCTTTTGTCTATGGGCGGTTTGTCTAAATATACATTTATTTTAATAATCTTATTATTACTTGAAAATTAATATTTATGAATATGCAACCTCGATTAGCATACAAATTTAATATTTATATGAATTCGTTCCAATTTTGTGAATATTAATTTTATAATATTATGGTAAAATTTATTCATTTATTTGTAAGGATTGTTGACGGTTATAGTTTGATTGTTCTAATGTGAGTATTAATAAATATATCAATTATATATAAATATTTATATACTAATAATGTTTTAAATTTAACTTTAACTATTTCAATTCATTAGTTTATCGAAGAAGGCTCTATAGTATCTGCCTATATTATATTCGATTGATCAAAATGAGTCGAAGCTGCAAGTAAAAACTAGTATAACATACATAAGTAAATTACGTAAATAATAAAATCTATCAATAAACGTGTCATCTGAAACGCGTTAATTTATTTAATTAAAGCCAGTCAGTCAATATATTGCCTACTACCTCTAATCATAGATCGGCAAACGTTTAAATAATAAAAGCAACGACATCTGCTGTCTGTACAGATAAAATTGGCGACTGAATCTCAAAATATATGAATTTGATTCAATGGAAGGGCAAGCGGCTTCTCTTTCAGTGATTGCGAAGGGCTGCCACCGGGGCATTCGCTCGCCACATTTCTTTGTTTTTAATATTATATATGGCCTTATTATGCGCGGGTTGCCAAAATATTCCGTCATATTTTTCTTTTGAAACTCATGAATAGATGAATATTGATGATAGCATATTTCGTTGGACTATCGTAATTTTGAATGTAAACAAAAGGCAGTAAAACATAAACGTCAGACTAATTTTATAAATGTTAATGTCAAATTAATATTAAAATAAAAAATATATTATATAATATTACTTTTTATTAATTTTTCTTTAATATTTAAAAGAGCAACATTTTACCAACATATTTCATATTCTAAAAAGATAAACATGTTCTTTGAAATAGGAAACATTTATTATTTACCAGATTTTTTCGTTGTACCATATCCTTCCATCAAATTAAGATACTAACCTGACATTTTTTTGATATTTTATTATTACAAAATCACAAAAATTTGGAAATGTACGTCATCATCAGAATCATTAGTGGATTTTAAGAAACATTTGTAGTCTTGGCGCAGGGGTACTAACGTGCAACTGTAAACGCACATAGGTTGTAGGTTCGATTCCCACGTGAGGAAATGGAATATTTAATATTTTAATTTCCGACGCAAAATGAAATAGAATTCCGCCACTCAACACACACACCCTTAGAATTTGACGGTAAGTGGAGGTGTGTCTTAATAGGAACAAACTGTTGACACTAAGTTCCTAAGTTCCCTCTACCTACCCTGCCTAAAAAAAAAAAGAAAAAATATAATAATATTTTATTGCTATGGAATAGCGATTTCCAATAAATCAGTAATCAAATCAATGATAATATCATTACGAGCGCAGAAAAATTATTTTTATATACGAGAAGTTCTCATATTGTTTTGCAAATATTTTTAAGTTTATCTGAAAAATATAATAAGTATATAGACAGGTAAATGATCTGCAAAGCATCAAAAGCATAGCCCTGAGGCATTATGCAAGCGGTCGCTAACACGTGTTCTCTGTAGTCGGCTCCCGCGCTACTCACGACACCTTCGCCTTCTCCATAATTGCCCCAATGTTATACTCGATTGCACCAGAACACTCCATTTCCATACTTATTTTAGCATCTACGTGAGAAAATTTGGGTACAGTATATTAACTGCATGTTGACACTTCAACTATATTTTACTCGGAGCTCACTGTTTATGAGACGTTTGAGCTTATTATTATTTCTAAATGTTTGTTTGTTAAATATTTTTCAAATAAAAATCGTTTTCTGTGTATTAGTATTCTCTTGCGCTTCCACTGTTCGATATGAAACGCTTAATTATGTTAATTCGCTGAATAAATGCTAAGTTACGACGCAAATCGATAAATGGTCTCCAACTTTTTAAAAGTTTTGTTAAAAAAAGAGTCTACCGGCGTATTTATGAAAACTATTAAATAGCTTAGTTTTTTTTGGCTTTATGCATCGATTACATAATTTAGCAACTAACGCCCAATATTAATAATCTATCTATTCAATCTCTAGATTGGATAGATATATGGAACAATCTAAGATTGACGTAGGAGATAGATTATTAATATTGTTAGGGATCGTGTCATGGGATCATGTTCGTCACTGTCAATTTGAAACTTGTTTGACATTAAATTAAAGTGCAGAATTTATTGTGTTTCGTCTTTTCTTAGTCTGAAATTGAAAATAATTTAAATATCATTCTTCGGATAACCCACAGCAGACTGGCATTGTGACAGTGCTGGTGCACTATTAGATAGCCTCACAGTTTGTATCTAATTTTTATATTTTTAATCATTTATTGACATGTGACAAATATTGTATTAATTTTTTTAATTTTTATTATTTTCTTATATGAGATTCATCAGTCAGACAGTCATCACTTTATTCACTTTCATTAATTAACGTGTACGCAGTCCACGTACTGCGCCGTCTTGTCACAAGTGGGCTGCCACCAACAGTGGCGATCTCTCAACGAATTCCAATCAGAAAGAGCGAAAAAGACACGAGCCAAGCATGCGTCGGTAAAAAGTAGCGGAGCCAGAGCAACGCTGCGGGAGGCTGCGCACGGGCACTAGTGAGCGCGCCGCCCGCTGGCCGCCGCGCTCGGTACTCGGGGCCTCTTTCAATGTGTCTAAACTTTAATGACCGGATACTCGATCCATACAGTCATTGAGAAAAATCTTCAATTTCTTGGGTTGGCATTTTGTGGTGGCAGGGATGGTAAGTCGAATTTAAAACAAATGGTGCATATTTCAAATGTAGTGTTAAATTAATTATTTCTTAAAAGAGCACATAATGTTCAACTTAAAAAAATATCTTAAACAATGAAAATGAACAAATTGGCAAAATATTTTAAAGCACAAGCTATGTGAGGTATCGGACAGAGTAAACGCTCTATTTCTAAGTATCGCCAAAGCGAATTTGAGGAACCCGCGAGAGAGACGAAGAGACGAGGCGCGCGACGCGACTCGCAAAAACGTAGCCGTCTGGTGCTCCGGCGCACAGCCGCACCGCACAGCCGCACAGTGCCCGTGCGCGTGTGTGCCACACGCCGCCGTCACACCGCCTCTCCTGCATGGCAAGCGGCCGCTCTCAGCGAAAACCCATCGATATGCTAATTATTTTACAATACCCGCGTATTTTGCCAAATGTAATGAAGTAATGTTTAATGAATTAATGATCGAGTGGAAGGCGGAGAGCAGACCGGCATGGCAATCGCAGCCGCGACGCATGCGGACGCCAGCACAATACGAACGACGCGCCGTAACGGCTCGGCCCGATTATTTCTGTTCATTTCACGACTGTTTAATAGCAATGTTAAACTTGGCGAAAGCAAACACACCCGCCCTGTTTATCGAATATTTTACGATCTTCGCCCGATTAATTTTAAAATGCTAAGCTTTGTGGAAGCGGCCGAAAGATTGTTTGATTCTAGAATCTATTTCGTTATAGCAGATATTTATATTACAGTTACTCATTTACAAATAATTTAGAATTGAATAAATATCCTCCCACCTGAACATCTGGTCCGAGGTCTGCTGGTTCATTAGTGTTCACTCAACAGATGCTCATATCTTATTTTATTAAGTACTTAGGTATTACTTTTTATTGTAACAAATATTATTGTTTTAGGAAATCTACCATAGTTCTGTATTTTTCACAAAGCAATTCATAGAAACAAGCGTATAATTGTCCCGTGACGGTTGTGGGTTAGATCTGAATTAAAGTAAATAAATCAGCTTCACGCTGTATCCTGTACACAACAGTGATTTGAATTATATATTTATATTTTCATTTCGTCGCTCTAGTACCAAGTCAAAAGCGCGTCGTTGAGTTCCAAAACTCAACAAGCAATGTCTCGAAAATTCGGCGAACAGTGGAGAACGGAGTGTCTCAAAACTAAGTTCGGTCGACAATACACAGAAATATGTTACGGTTAAAGTTAATAAATTAGATTATTATCAGTGTTGTGTGTTGTATTCAAATATTATGTCTATAAGTAGGGATAGAATATAATTAAGTTTACGAAACTAATGCACTTTTTGTGTCACTACACATCGCCTCGCTTCCGTTCAGGTGACGACGACGATAATATCTGAATAGTTTCAACATAATTTGTCGCTATTCTTGTATTTTTAGATATATTTCGATCTGCAGCTGTTTTGACACGATATTAATTTCACCTATAAACGTGATAAAACAGTTTTGTGATACATAATTTAAATAAAGGAATGTGTCTATAATATATAGAGTGCACATTCAAATAACATTCGTTTGTTGTTATCATAAAAAAATGTTATATTCATAATATTTCTAGAATGCGGCGTAAAGTGAATATATAAAGTATTACCTTTTATTTATAGATGCTAACTAACTTGGACATCAAATCTGCGAGCTAATACCGTCAGCTGTATTTATGCTGAATTAACCTTGACTATAGCTGCCTAAATAAACAGATTTATAGATAAATATAATTTCGTTGTAACCCGCATACAGCAGGGTAGGCAGAGGGAACCTAGTGTTAATACACTCCGTTCCCTACTGATGATTTCGAATATGTTTGGTATTTTAAGGAGTAGGATTTAGTTAAAATCTTGTCATACGCTGTCTGCATCTTGAAAAATGCAATCGTGTGTACTTACTATGCTTAATTACTTTAATTATAGGTAATTTGCTTTGTCAACCAATAAAAAGAAAACAAAAAATGCTTCCACGTTTCGTTGTAAGATTTTCTCTAGGAAAACTATTTGCTAACTGGACAGCTTAGAGACAATTTGTATTATATGACAGAACCAAACGCCACGCTTTGTGTAATCCAAGTGTGAACAAGTCTATTTTGAGTATATTTTCTTACCCAGAATTATTGCAGGCATGTTTCAATACAAAAATTTCACAAAAGGCCACAAAAATAAAATTAATACATTCATTACATATGGCTAAAATTGTAAGAGATACAATACACAAATACTAGAAAACACACAAAAAAAATAGTTTAACATTCTTAATTGATTAATTTTTTAATTAACAACGGCTTAATCATAAGCGTTCTAGCTTTAGATAATTTTAGCCAATTTTTTATAATTATATAGGAATGACGTAACCGGTACATATAATTTATTTATAATTTATGCACATTGTTGTTTGCCGTGTATAACGAACAAACGCTTTCCCGTTGACCACTTCATAATAAGCTAGTAATTATCATCTAACATAGATTATGATACACTCTGTATAATATTTTTTTTTGTGAATAATTCACCGGAAACGCTAACAATTGTTCGTAGTCGTATTATAAATGTGTGGCATTGTTATTTTTCCTGATATTTTATTAAAAAATATGCAAATCGATCGTATTGCGACAGGATGCTCATTTCAGTATTAATGTCGATGTATTTGCATGTAAATGAAGTCCGTATCCGCGGATGTAACCATTACAAATTGTAATGTGCAGCGACACAGTTATAAAATGCAGGACGTTTGATGATCTCATAACGTTGTACAGGTTGTCGATAACATTTATTTGTAAAATGTTTTATGTGACATTTTTTTGTTTGTTTTTTTTTGGGTTCCGTACCTCAGAAGGTAAAGATGGAATGATGGAATCCATCCAATCCATTTATCTCGAGGTCGCGTAGTGATATTAAAGTGAAATTAATATCAAATATTCAAGTCTATAGTCTCTTAAAGCACAGCAAAGATCTAGAACTCTCAGTCAACGCAATCAAAAGATACCAGCATTTATGCATCAATTTTGCTGTATTTTGTATAAATTTTGTATAGCAATAATATTTAATATTTGATATCGTTTTACGTGTATTAAAATTAAAATCTCATCAAAAATATAAATATTAAACGAGACCCAATTTCAATATTGAATAATGTGTCGTCGACGATTTTATTAACAAAGGAAACGGAGATCTATATGGGTGCCAAGTTCTGTCTTCACTCATTATGTAATTGAATCTCAAAAGTTGACTCAACTATTTTTACGTATGTACGTGCTATATTATATTTGCAAAATAAAAATAAATAAATCAGCTTCACGCTGTATCCTGCACACTCCAGGGTAGGCAGAGGGAACCTAGTGTTAAGACATTAGGTTCCCCACTTTCTGCCGAATTCTGGAGGCATTGCGTGTTGAGTAGCAGAACTCAACGCCGCGCTTGTCCTCGACACCAGAGCGAAGAAAATGGAAATATAAATTTAAGTATATATTTCATCTCCTCGAGTGGGGATCGAACCCACAACCAGTCGGTTTTACAGTCACACTTTATGCCCCTGCGCCACGACTGGCGCATTTATATTTGCAAGTTTGCTGAAATAAAATACCTAAGTCACATCATGAACTTTTATCCCTCTAGAATAAAAAAGAACTTGATATTTTTATTTATATTGATATTGATATTTATTATATGTAAATGACGCATTATTGAACTTGGCTCTCATTTCGTATTTATATTTTTGATGAGATTTTTTTTTAAAGCTATTATTACAAGTAATCATTACTACATTGTTATTATGGAAATCACTTTATTTTTTTTCGTTCTTTGATTTAATTTTGGTACTCGGCTTGTAATTTAAAATATTTAAGAAGTTTTAAATAAATGAGTCAAATTTGATATATGGAGATTAAATAGTTTTGTTTTTTTTTTAACTTGTCTGCAGACGCTTTCGCGTATCTATATAGAATAATGTAACACGATATTTGGTAGACATATTTATTCAAGGACGCGACTTGAAGCTTATTTATAGTACAGCTATCAGCCAACAGATGGCGGTATGTGCATCGATGGAAAATAAATATTGGGATAAAATTCAATGTCGCTGTGGGGTGAAATGTCAATAACTTTAGAAGGTTACTGTAAAGAATTATATATCATATTAAAATGCTCTATTTATCACAATTTTAGAAATAAAAGAAAATTTAAGTTTTGATTATTTATCAGCGATAAAGAATTGATAAAATATAAAATAATTGTGTAATATTAGATATGAATGTGATCGTAAGAGATGCATAGCATTGCATCGCTCGATACATTAGTACTGAGTGCAGCCGTGGGCCGTCGGCCGGGAGGTGCAGGCGTGCAGGTTGCATGCCCGCCCCCGGCCCGCCCCACGCCCTCGCCCCGCGCTACACCACCTCGCCTCATCGCCACGACACCACTTGTTTTGATGTACGGCCACTCGACTATGCAAAACTTGAGTTGTTACTTGGATATTCCTCTTGTAGGGTCACAACTTTGGAAACTTTGAGTTTTGCATCAGTTTCTGTAAAAAGTATCTACTAACGTTGCCTGTTTATTGATACACCACCACATGTATCTACTTCTTTTAGAGTTTTTCACATATTAGTATAGATTTCTAAAAATAAAAACACATTGCTTGTAACTTACTATATCATCAGCCAGTTTACTAAGAAAAGATACTTTTACATTAAACTTTCATTAGCTTTAGGTAGAAGACTCAATGTTAACTTTTCCAACGTCAACTTACATTAAATTTTACAATAAAAAAATACTCGTATAGAATATATCGTATAAAGACAAATATATAAATAAATTAAACTTCTTACATGACGGTGATTGTTTTAATTTAATACATAGTAAGTTCTTTATCGACCGTTTACACAAATCTTATCTCAGGTAGATATCGCATCTTGTTAAGAATTTAGAATCTGAAGACTATCAAAGCCCGATAAAAACGACCCGACATTGAGCAGCTATGTACGTAAAACATTACTATGTCATGGCAGTGGGATTGTTCCACATCATCCATGTTGTGAAATACCGGAATGTCGTCATACGAAACCGGTTATCAGCAAAAAGTGAATTTAATTGATTTTGTTAGTTTAGGCATACTAATTTACTGATAAATATTTAGAGGCCGCCATATAAGTTCCACCTCTGCAGATGGCACGTTACTTCTTGTTTTACAATAACAAAATTTTATGGTTCCCGCAATTCGGCCGATGTAGTTTATACGCGTGCTTATTTTCTTTCCACTCGTTAGTTATCTCCGTGAATGAAGATCGATAGAGTCTATAGCTCTTCTATCAGAGATTAATGATTTATGACTTTAATACCGTCCAAGTATTTTCTTTAAGCAGTCACTTGCGCCTGCTCTACATGCCCCGACAATTACCGACTACATACTTCTCAACGCATTTGGTCATTTGAACAAAAACAACTTATGATTGCGGTGCGTTGTCGGTATACTGAGAATGGAGCAAAAAGAGGAGCAAGTGAAGCCGGCAGGAGTTGTGAAGTTTTTCCTCGGTGCAGATCTGCGAGCGGTCGGATGCCTGCGGGTGGCGCGGCCGCGGCGCGTCGTCTCTTCATAATTAGTTGTGTTATGAATTCAATAAATATTTCATGTACTCTACACGAGAGGCCGACAATTAATTAACTTCTCAGTGCTTATATTAATTAGAAGATATCGTGTTCTTTTCTTTTCTGATTTATGAAGAAATCGTCGGCTTCTGATTTAAGCTGTGTTACTATGCGATTCATTAAATTCATAATACGACTTGTTCAGAATTTCAAGTATTTCCGTACTTTCTGCACGTATTTTAACTAAATATACGTAAATATTATTTATGTTTTTGTAAGTACTAGCTTTCTATCCGAGTTTCTTATTCAAATTCTCGTAAGATAAAAAAAACATTCAATCATTCTCGGGGTAAAGATGTGCTTAAATGATTGTGATTAGTGATTCTAGTCTACCTTATACTAAAAACATTTGTTTCATATCACCAATTAAAGCTGTAATTGCTTTTAGCATTTTTAGTATATAATAAAATATAGTAAAGTGGAGTAGAAATTACTAAGCCAAAGCAAATAGGTAAAACAGTTGTGTTTTTAAGGTTTTAACATATATTCAAATCTTATACCCGAGTTTGATCTCCGTACAATCCGTGCTATACGTAGGTATTATTTGAAAAATAATGTATCTTCATAATGCATTTCTATGAGTTTATAATAAGTGATATTCATATAAAAATTGAATAGTGGGTACGCGATGCTATCCTGCACGGTTTTGTCCCAAAATGCACTGGGTAAAAAACAAATTTTGGAGTATCCATAATATTTAATCTTTAAAAAAAATGTTGGTTCCTCATATCGATTCATGAATTTAACTTTTAAACTTTTTTCAAACGACCAAAAATAATATGAAACTATTATAAAGAACGATATTTTTATTCTACTGTTGAGCGCCGGCTGCAACGAACATTGGTTAACAAGCTAATAAGGGAAGATTACTAAAGCCACCAAATGTGTGTAAAACTTTAAAACACAGCTATATTGCCTTGTCCTGATTATCGATTTTCAAAATAAACATATAGAATTTTCATGTACTTAAACCATTTCATGTAATTTCGTGATTGTTTCAACTATATATTTTCCATTACTTTAGCAAAATTGATAGTAGAGTATTTGGGACATATAGCTAATAGCTATAAAGAATATTTTAAGGCTTTACTAACTACAGGCAACTCGTACAGGTACTCGTTTATCATTAAAAGAGAAATCATTAAAAGAAACTACAAAACTCATTTGCACCATCTAGAAATAAGAAAATAAGATTTAAAAAATTAAATTACCTTTACACTGTATCCCGCACACGGCAGGGTAGGCAGAGGGAATCTAGTGTTCAGACACTTCGTTGCCCACTTTCCGCAGAGTTCCGGAGGCATTGCGTGTTCAGTAGCGGAACTCAACGCCGCGCTTTGCCTCGACACTTTGCCAGAGCAAAGAAATCAAAATATAAATGTAAATAAATATTTCATTTACTCAATTAGGGATCGAACTCGCAACCAGTCGATTTTACAGTTACACTGTGTGCCCCTACGCCATAACTGACCATACATGAAGAATATATAAATAAAATATATAACTAAAAAGCACTAAATTCAATTAGAACAAACTGTTTTTTTAGCTTAATACAAATATTGAACTCATTTGTATACAATGCATCTAGGCTGGTTCATTCTGATAGCTAACTCTGATGGTTGTAACTTCGACTCCCATTTAGAGGACAACTATTCTAACACCTTCTGGTAGGCAGAATGTACCTCTAAGTTTCGCCACTAAGCACATGGTGTCTTAAATTGGGCCGAACGTTGAGGGAAGGAGTGTCTTAACATTTCGGTCCCTCTGCCTACCCTATAATATGCAGATCAAAATGTGTAGTTCAAAAAGTGTGTGTTACCTACTTTAAATTTTATCAAGATCATGGTTTCCATATTTTAAATATAAGCATTTTCCTATAAAATGTCAATCCAAAAACACTGCGAGCAGATCTAACACGTACTAACTGCACAAGGAAGGACTATAAATATATTTTTAAAAGAATTTATATAAAAATCATAAAAAATAATTATTTCAGCTTCACGCTGTATGCAGAGTAGGCAGAGGGAACCTAGTGTTAAGACATTCCGTTCCCCACTTTCTGCCGGATTCTGAGGGCATTGCGTGAATGGCAGAACTCAACGCCGCACTTTACCTCGAGACCAGAGCGAAGAAAATGGAAATATAAATTTAAATATTTCATCTCCTCGAGTGGGGATCGAACCCACAACCAGTCTCACTTTGCTCTTTTACAATGTTTACTTTATTACAGTCACACTTTGTGCCCCTGCGCCACGACTGGCCTTAAAAATCATATTAATTTATAATTATTATGTTTTTACATCATTTAAATTATAGTTAAATTGCCCTGGCCCGGCATTCATTAATAACCCGCTTATAACTTTACAATCTATAATTCGAAGATTAGCTATATTATTAAAATTATATTGACGTTTTAAACCTCCACAATAATTATTATGTGATCGTTTAATATCGTTCATTATTTTATAGCATCAAATAGGTATGTTTATAAATAATCGGAGGAACTCTCGTAGAATCGCCAGCAACAAGTGATTTTTTGTAATTTTTGGTATTATATATATTGTAATTTGCTTAGATTTTTAACTAAAATTGTTAACATTATTTTGGTAACTGTTGTGGACGCCAAATATTACGCTATAACTTAACTTAACATACCTGTATATTATATTTTATTCCCTTTATAGATTAACAGAACTAATATAACAGAAATCTAACTATATTGCTTCAATAAAATAAATTCCACCGTACATAATGACCATAGAATAATATTTCATTAGCCTGAGATCCTTAAATTTTATAACATAATTGGTTTCGCAAACTATAACAGGATCAGTTTTTATTGTGTACCCACAGTTAATGCTTTGCAAAGAATCTGAATAGGCAGCTATCATTTATAATAATACTTTATTTTTATGTCATAATTCCTCACGATGATAAATTCATGAACAGTCGTCATCTTCTCTTCAATCTCTTTTAAGTCGCCGCCTAATAAATACTTATGATTTAGCAATTTTTTATGTTGTCGGGACCAGTAGTGGCTCAGGGGCACAAAGTGTCACTGTAAATACAACAGGTTGTGGATTCGATTCCCCCTTGAGGAAATTAAATATTTAATATTTTTGTTTCTTTGATTTGGTGTCGAGGCAAATGCTTCCAGAATACGGTGGAAAATGGGGAACGTAACATCTTAACACATAGTTCTCTCTGCCTACAGCACTTCACATACAGCGTAAAGCTGTTTTTTTTAATTAATAAAGTATTTTCCTAAATATCGCGTTTCAGCCTAATGTAAGGTACTTGAACTCAGTAGTAATATTCTAATCACAGTTTTAATCTGCAAAGTATTTGTCAAACGGCATGGTATATTGTAAATGTGAGCTATGCCCGGTGCATCGTGGCAGCCCGACACAATGGCGGCTTGCAGTGATAAGGTGCACCCGCCGTGCTCAGGGCTGATTGTCGGCAGATCGGTCATTTTCCCATGATGGGAAGCCTGTGCATTCGATATGCGTGTATTGTCTCCGGTTCGAGAAACGATCATTTTATATTATCCTCCTAGTTGTACTTTGTTTTACTGTATTTTAGATTAGGAATAATTCTCTGTTTGAAATATTATTTTCAATACAAAAGGAATAAACATAAAGATATATAGTATATTTTTCCACTTGTTCATAGAGACATATGATTTGAGGGCAACAGTTCAATGTTGTTTTTGTGAAACCAAACAGGAAAAAGAAAAATATAATAGTACACAAACAATCTCTCGATCGTGTAATAAGTAAAACACTTGCACTTTAATCTACAATTGTTTAAGATTTAAATTTCTTTACACAGTAAAAGGATTGCTTATTTGAAATCTATTTGAGGGCAGTCGTGGCGCAGGGGCATAAAGCGTGACTGCAAAAACGACTGGTTGTGGGTTCGATTCCCTGAGGAAATGAAATATTTATTTAAAATGTATATTTCCATTTCTTCGCTCTGGTCTCGAGGCAAAACGCGGTTTGAATTGAGTTCCACCACTCAACACTCAATACCTCCAGAAATCGGCGGAAAGTGGGCAACGGAGCGTCTTAACACTAGGTTCCCTCTGCCTACAATGCTGTGTGTGCGGGATACAGCGTGAAGCTGATTTTTTTGAAATTTAAATCTATTATTTGATTTGGTTAGTTCTATTGATATATTATATTGTTGGTTAAACAGTACAAAAATTATAATGAGCGATTAACATGAAGGTGAAGCGAAAATCGTTTTCTGGAACAAAGGAAAAAATACAGTTCAAATAGTAAGTAAAGTTAATTATCTGCAAAGCAATTAAAAAGTTAAAAAAACAATAAACGAAAGTGATTATCAAAAAATGTAGCTTGAGACGAGGTGTTTAAAGTCGAAAATAGTATTAACAATTAAATATATATATTGTAGGAAAAAGATAAGCGTTTTGAACTTAAGAAAGCTATCAGACTAGTCGCTGAAATAAAATGTAAAAAAAAATAAATAAAAAGAAAATAAATGTTTTTGAAGAAAATTAAAAAAAGGAAGTTTTTCCCGATCGCTCTGGTAATCTGCGTTGTTTAAAGAAGAAATTAAAACAACTTTCTCGAATATTTATTACGCTACTCGTTTTGTAGGAGAATTTAAAAGGAGGAAATAACTTTCTGTTGATTAGACTCCAAGGTTTTATGTTTAGCGTATTCATGGCCCTACGTAAGTATAAATAGCCTCAATATTTTTATGTATTGATATGATTGAGGTCAGTCGTGGCGTAACAGGGTGCGGCGTTGAGTTCCGCCACTCAACACGTAATACTTCCAGAATTCGGTGGAAAATGGGGAACGGAAGTGTTTTAATGAGAACGGAGTGATACCAAGTGACGCTAAAACAAATAGTAAAATTGAATTCCTGCAAAACCTATTTACTTATTCTACGTAATAGAGGGAGAGAGTATGTATTTCATATTAGTGATGCTTGCATGTCAAAATTGTTTTAATTAAAATTGAGGCCAGTCATGGCGCAACGGCACGAGGTGTGACTGTAAAACCGACTGGCTGTGGGTTCGGTCCCCACTCAAGGAGATGAAATATTTACTTAAATTTATATTTCCATTTCTTCGCTCTGGTGTCGAGGTTAAGCGCGGCGTTGAGTTCTGCCACTCGAAACGCAATGCCCCCAGAATTCGGCAGAAAGTGGGGAACAAGGTGTCTTAACACTAGGTTCTCTCTGCCTACCCTGCTGTGTGCGGGATACAGCGTGAAGCTGAAAATATTATAGCATGCTTTAATATTATTTAGTAACATTACACCTTTAATTTATGTTCAATAACCAATAATATGTTTAAAACCTCCATATCTTTCATAAACTACCTGCTATTGATAATTTATTTTAGTCTCGAAGATTCATATATTGAGGAGTTAAGATGCATCCAAACACTGTTTAAAAATATAGAAACTTAAAATTAAAATTAAAAATATATTTTCTTAAATGCATTATAAGTAAACTGAATAAAATAATAGAATTGATTATTAGATTGCATTAGTATCCAAAGTTAATTATAATTACACAAGTTATACATTATGTAACAACAGAATAGCTAATTAAATGTGAACAATGCGCATAAAAAGACCGAAAAAAATATTACCCATATTTTAAATAATAAAATGATCAAACATAAGCAGTGTTTATTTACTAATTAATTTATTTTGAGGCCAGTCGTAGCGCAGTGGCACGATGTATGACTGTAAAACCGACTGGTTGTGGGTTCGATTCCCACTCGAGGAAATGAAATATTTACTTAAATTTATATTTCCATTTTCTTCGCTCTGGTGTCGAGGTTAAGCGCGGCGTTGAGTTTTGCCACTCAACACGCAACGCTCCAGAATTCGGCAGAAAGTGGGGAACTGGTGTCTTAACACTAGGTTCCCTCTGCCTACCCTGCTGTATGCGGGATACAGCGTGAAGCTGATTTATTTAATATATTTTTTAGCTTCACCTTCCACCCACCAGGCAACCTGGTAATCTAGTGCTAACACACTCCGTTCCCATTAAGACACTTTCGTTTCCCATTTTCCGCCGAATTCTGGAAGCATTGCGTGTTGAGTGGCGGAACTCAACGCCGCGGTTTGACTCGATACCAGGGTGAAGAAGTGAAAATAATGAATACATATTTTATTTCCTCGAGTGGAAATCAAATTCACAATCTGTCGCGTTGACAGTCACACGTTTGTGCCCCTGCGCCAGGCCTGCGTAAATTTAAACTTTATATTTTTACTTTTATATTTTAAACTTTATATTTTATTGAAAATTGACAATAGTAAAGCAATCTGTACATTGTCACTACAAAGTAGTTACATAGGGCTTATATTGTGTTTGAAAAGAGTCATTCTTTTCAAACACAGTATAAGCCCTATGAAATGAAATAGAATATTTGCCTAGAATAGGATCATCCTGGTACTGGTGGTGTCGTAAGAGGCGACTAAAGTACGTGTGGTAGAGTCACGTCGCCAGCAATGGCAACACGCATGGGCAGACTCGACCGGATCATTACCACCCCCGGCATTTAAAACGGGCGTTAAGTAGTGGCTTTATGCCAATGCGTTTCACATCAGGTAATGCCGGGCACCGGCGCCCAATCCACCTTAAAGGCTCGCAACGTACCTGTAGCTCCTTTGGTGTTGCACGGGGTCGTGGGCGGCGGTAATCACCTACCATCAGGTGACCCGAACGCTCGGTTGCCTTGTCCTTTTCCATAAAAAAAAGAAGAGAAGAAGAGTAATAATAGCCATAGAATAATAAAACAAATAAAAATACACTCATTACTTAAAAACATGCGTACGTATTATTAAAATAAACATTAACATATTACGAAGAAGAATGTTACCTGCGATACCCGGAATCAGTAAATTAATTATTTTCAAATAATACAACCAATAATTATACAAAAAAGTGACCAAGTGCGAGTCGGACTCCGTAGAAGTCCGGGTTCCGTAGAAGCAAGCATAGATCAGGGACATAATATATTGAGAGTAATAAATTACCTACAACTAGCAAAAATACATTGAAACTAATTTTCGTTAAATGTGTTTATTAAGATAGATCTCATATTGCTATAGATAACATAAATTTTATTTTATTTTTCAATCTGGTAGCTTAAAAGTTAGAGGGGACGAACATTTTAGCACTTTGAAAAAATCTATATTTGAAACTATTGACTTTGGAAAAAAATGGTTTTGGGATTTTCAATGCCATTTTTAAAGACCTATCTGTAGACACCTAAAGGTTTGACGATTTTTTTGTTTCAGTTCCATATATGTATGAAAAGGCTTTTCGCCGTTCGGCTACGGAACCCCAAAAGATACTAGTTTTGTACATAGAAATTACTAGAATTTTACGATAACGATAAAAAATATATGCACCGCAAACCTGCACGACGTCATCAAATATGGGCATTTTATTTCACACCGCAAAGCATGTTAAGGTGATGTATCCACATACATATATGTAGGTACTTTCTTACATAGATATGTTAGTATAAAAATAAAGTATAGTATATAATATATATATTAGGTACGACAAATATTTTCTAAACATATTTTATTTTCTGACAGCCACAATAGATTCTGTAGGCCAGTCGTGCCGCAGGGGCACAGTGTGACTGTAAAATCCACTTGTTGTGGGTTCGATCCCACTCGAGGGAATGATTTAATCTAAACTAAACTATCTTCACGCTATATCCCTAGCAGGATACAGCGTGAAGATAGAGTAGGAAAGAACGGAGCGCCAAACGCTACGGTTTCTGCCTCGTCAACTGTCATCAACCATTCCCTTTGGGGGGTATCTCTGATACTGTGTTTTTCGAAGGTCAACCGAGGACCTGTAAATGAATAAATTATCGATTATTAATAATTTAATTTCCTCGCTCTGGCACAAAGGCATATGCCCGGAGTTGAGTTCCGCCACACGACAAGCAATTCCTCGAAAAATTCGGCAAAAAGTGGAGATCAGAGTGTCTTAACAATGCATGCCCTGCTGTATGCGGATCACTGCGTGAAGTTAAAAAAATACAATTATTACCTACTTACAATGCATAATTTACCTATATATATGTAATCAATGTGGTAAAATACATATCACCAAGTAATAAGTAATGTATACAATAGTCGAGACAATATTAGAACCAAATAGTTGTCCCCAAAAAGAAAAGAATAATCATAAAAAAACTTTTCTATCACTTTATATTAAAATTCAAAATGTGCGTCCCTTGGAACCTATAATGAGTATTGATTTAAATTGGTTAGATTAAAAATCTGGGAAAAATTATAACGACAGGATGCCGCCATCACTCAGGTTCAGTGAGTGTACTATGGACACGCCTCAGTTAATAACAACGATGTATTGAATCAATTTAGAAGGAACAATCGAAGCAAAAAATCACCTCTACAGCATTATATAAAAATCTGCTTACTTTTACTTTAAATTGAAACTAATTAAAAAAAAACATGAATATATATTTTTTATAATTTCTAACATTTTCAATAAGGCCAATCCACAATAAAATATCTTAAATTTTTTAAGAATAATGTGGTAGACATTTTTATAACAAAGGTCCTTGGCCGTGCATCTTGATCTTAATGTTATCTCTAATAGGTCAATAAATAAGGAGCAACGTGCGAGCTTCGGCGACACATACAAGTCCAGGGCTTATTAAAACAAAATGAATACGATGCTTATAATATTACCTCCGGCCGGTTTTATTCATATTCTTCATCATGTAGATAAATATAAATATATACATATATTTTTTTTGTTGAAGGCGGCTTATACTTTGTATTACATTGTGCTTGCATTCTTTTCTTGTTTATTAATACTGGAAATATGTTTGAACCTAAAGGTCAAATACTCGGAATTCTGTTATTAGTTATGCCTTAAGTTATTAGGTCTAAAAAATTATAAATGTCACATTCCCTATCATTAAGCACTACTATACATACTATTTAATATGTTGCAAAAGTTATGGCAGATGTTTCACTCTACGCTGACTTTAAGGCAATATTTACTATTAGAGTAAAGTGTACATGTATTCTTTATTTCTTTTTTTTTCAATTTCACACTGTATCCCGCAGATAGCAGGATAGGCAGAGGGAACTAAACGTTAAGACACTTCGTCCCTCACTCACCGCCTAATTGCGTATTGTGTGGCGGAACTCAACGCCGCGCTTTGCCTCGATATCAGTGTAAGGAAATGAAAATTGCAAATTTCTCGAGGAGGAATCGAATCCACAGCTGTCGCAGTTGCAGTCACGTGCTTGTGCCCCTACGAGACAACTGGCCTCTATTTTTTTTTTCAAAACGTTAAAGCCAATTTTTTATTGCGTGTTAGTGTAACCATAATATCACAATTTTAAAAAGGTTGTCAAATTTCCGAAAAGAAATACCAATTTTTATAACCAAAATATTAAAATAAAAATCACAATTAAAATAAAATTCAACAAATAAGTATTGCCTTTGGTCTTATGAATGAAATGTAAACAACCGCAATGAAACGATATAAATGATAGCAGGATTCGAGGCACAATCTCGCCGCGGCATCTAGCGCTAGGGCTCCCTCGCCCGCGCGGTGGCCGACACTCTTTTATTTCTAATATTGTTTGGTTCCCTCATTTTTTATTCACCCAAAAATATTACGCATATATAATACTCTTTAATATTATTCTTATCGTTATTTTAATATGTTTGGTTTCAAAGTTCCCTTCGTCACCTATCGTATGCCAGCGTGTTAACCGCTTTGAGATATGGCGACAATGTTAGAGAGATAGTGAGATAAGGTCTCTTTAAAGCCATTTGATGTAACTCGACTCTTTACTGAATCTGTTATATTTATGACACCGAGTACATTAAACGAGTATGTTTTCGGGATGCGATAAATCTTATTTTTTAATTGTCTTAGGTATAAAAAATTTTCTTGTTTTGTTTTTTATGATCTTATAGGTTTTGGTGTTTGTTAATGGAATCGGTTTATAACGTTACTTAAATTCATAACAGGTAAGTTATACGAAAAATAAAATTAAACGAAACAAAAACAAAGATAGAAGGTTAATAGAGGTTATTCAACATTTCAATACGATATAATCACATCATAAATATTAATATACATCGCGAGTAAAAGATGTGTTTTTACACATGCAATGTTTACTTAGTTTAATGATTTATCAATCAATCACGCTATATCTCGCACACATGAGGGTAGGCAGAGAGAACCTAGTGTTAAAACACTCCGTTCCCCACTTTCTGCCGAATTCTGGAGGCATTGCGTGTTGAGTAGCAGAACTCAACGCCACGCTTAACCTCGACACCAGAGCGAAGACATGAAAATATAAATTTAAGTAAATATTTGATCTCCTCGAGTGGGGATCGAACCCACAACCAGTCAGTTCTACAATCACATCTCGTGCCGCGCGCCACTACTGGCCTCATCAATGATTTATAATTTATTAAAAATTAAAACAAGCAAAATTACTTATTTTTTTATAATATTCTAAATTTTAAAAACGATCCAATCACTTGTGACTCCAACCTACTAAACTTATAGTATATCTAAGTAATCAATTGTATTGTCCCTAAGGCCACCGTACAGCGGCGTCCGGTAGCGCCGCCCGCTGGGCTCCCCGCCGAGCGCCTCCTGCGACGTCCGCCGCCGCTCAACGCCGCTCTCATATTTAATATCTTAATAACCGTTTGGGGAGTGTTTATGCAACGTTTTGAATAATTATCCAATTTGTGTCTGACAAAACGACAGTGATTATCTAATTTGTGTTAAAGTTACAGCTATTTACGTGTTATGATGTCGTAACAACGACGTTTGTATAGATTATGTTTGTGACATTCTTAAATGTAATATTTGGCATAATGTAGTTTTTATTTTAATTAGAGATTTGTACGCTTTTTCGGATTTTTTTGTTTATAGTTACCAAAATGCGATTTTTACATCTAAATCAAGTAGCTAACTACTATAAGTTAGATTGATACCTCGGTGTTTGGGTAACGTATATGTTCAAAAAATCTTTTAAAAATAATTTTGTTCATTGGCCAGGTCAGTCGATTCTAAGGATATGTTGATAGCGATTTCCTTTTGAGGTAGGTATTAGAATTACTCAAAAAAGTATGAATAAACAAAATTGTAAGGAAACAAAAATTTGCACATATGTATCATAAAAACTGTTGACATATTTTTCATAACAATTGTTGAAACCAGTTGTGGCATAGGGACACAACGTGTTACTGTAAACACGACAGGTTGTGGGTTCGATTCTCACTTGAGGAAATTACATATTTTATATTTTCATTTCTTCGCCCTAATTTCGAAGTAAAGCGCGGATTTGGGTTCCACCACTTAACACGCAATGCCTCCAAAATTCGGCGGAAAGGGAGGAGCGGAGTCTCTTAACACTAGGCTGCCCCTGTCTACCCTGCTACATGCAGAATAAAGCTGAGGAAGAAACTGAAAAAAGGAAAGAAAAAGTGTATGTAACTTTAGCCACCTATCAGCGGAGTGGCTAGGTACCCAATATATGATCTGAATTTAAAACACGCTCTCCCAAACAAAAAGGAATTATTTCGCACACATTTACGTGTAACGCGTGAAGAGGGAATAGACAGGAAGAGTCGTTTGATACCTTTCATGAGGTCACTTTTTATTTTTGCCATTGACCCAACAAAACAAAACTGTTAAAAAAAACAGCTTCTTGCTGTATCCCGCACACAGTAGGACAGTAGACAGAGGGAACCTCGTTTTAAGCCACTCCGATCCCCACTTTCCGCCGAATTCTGGAGGCATTGCGTGCTGAGTGGCGGAACTCAACGCCAAAAAAACTCAAGTATTACGATTTTGATTCATTCCGTTTAGCAAAATAAAATGTAGTATAAGTAGTTTTAGACTTTCAGAGCCTTCAACAACTGTTACTATCGCCTGTTGTTTAATGACTAGGAACTGTAATATTCAAGTGCGACGCAACGCGGGCGCACGTCGTCAGTATTGAGCGCGATTTGGGCAGGCGACTCAATACGAGTACGTACGATTGATTTACGAGATGAGCGTGTGCCCTTTGTGCTTCAGCTGACTAATGGACGGACGCACACGGACATTTATGTAGATTGATTATATAAATTTTATTCACAATGTTAATACACTAACAGATTTAGATGTCATTTAGAAATGGCGCTTTAAAGTTGTGCAATTTAGGCCGTGAATAATGGATGACGAATGGATAGTTTCTATACCAGAGTCGGGCAATTGAGGTGGGGCCACAATACACACACAATACCGTCATAAATGCGTATGTATGTATGTATGTATATTAATGTTATAGCGTTGTTTTGCTTTTATGTTTGTTTCTCTGATTTAGGCACGGTGATTTAGAAGGTTTAAATCATAATGTTTTTTTTTAAATTGTCTATGATATACATTCTTATCAATGAATAGGAAATAATTCTCATCATCATCATCAATATTATCGTTAATATCAGGTTGTTTTCGTCCACTGCTGAACGTTAAAGCACAAACCGGAGCAGTTCACTAATGTAAACTATAAACAATATATAGCATAAAATTTTTAGAAACAAAATCTGTGGTACTACTACTTCTACTCATTGTACCTACTGCATGAACCTGTGAGTATTTGACGGTGGTTAATTTCCAAATATTACTGACGATACTTTATGCTTTAAAGTTTAAAGTATCGAAATGATAGGATAAAGGTAATAAATAGGATTTTTGTGTTTAAAGGAGTTGATAAAGTTGTTTCGTTTGTTTTGTTGATGTAAAATCAATCAAGATAAAATCATCTCAAGAATTAAAATAGAATAAATATTCCAAAGTTAGGTCAAATATAAATACTTATGTAGTTCAATAATACATAAATCATCGTTTTTATAATAGTTTACGGTGTTGTAGTATAAAAAACTAAAATTCTAATATCGAAATTTTATTAATATTTCTATAAAAAATATAAAGTTACGACCAAAGCTTTTGTTATGGTTCAAAGAGTAAGAACTTATAGGACATTTTGCCGAATCATCTCCTCGACACGGATCAAACGTAGTTAATCAAAAATTTTAATGACCATAGTTCAGAAAATAATAACTTTTCTTTCGCCTCCAAAAATAAGTGTACCTTATTAACTTTGATACTTAAGATTCTCAGGTAAAAAAAAATTAAATATAAATGTGCTCCATACAATGGCCAAAAAGATAAGTTGACTATATAGTATTGAAAGAATTTTTTTGTTACATTAATATTTTTCGAAAAAAACTGTACCAACTAAGTAGTATACCCAAACAGTAGATATTACCTAGTGGTTTGGTCTAGACTGCTTAACGTAAATTACAGTTAATTAACAGATTTAGGAAATAAAAAATATTACACATAGATATTTCTACTTTATTAAAAAAAACCTACCTAAACCTAAATAAGGTAGGTAAGGTAATATACCTTACCTACTGTATTTATTTGGATATATTTTAAAAAAATACAAAAAATTTAGAGCATTATTCTAAGCAACAAAGCAATTAAATTATAAATATATAATTCCGACAGGACCATCGAGAAAGTATCAAGATCGAGCAGCCTGAAGTCATCGGGAGTAGAGCGAGACAGTTTGGCATTCAGGCTTATTGTGATGATGTTATTGACTCCTTTCGATCCGTCCATCATCGCTACGTGCTTCCGTTTGTCACAGGGACAAGGCGATAATTGTTGTAAGAACGTTTCCATTTCAACGCAAGTACACTCGGAATGTATGGTCAGTGGTTCTGAGGAGATTACAGCACCTCGTTGTGATCATTGGAGAAATAAAATAACACAATGTAAAAAGTTGAAAGTAAAGTTAGCTGTTAATAGGTATTTTCTAAGTTTTATAAGGGGCTCGTTTTATATTTAATGGATATATTATTATAATAACCTCTAGTGACCGCGGTCCAGGAAGATTTTTTGATTTTAACTAGTACAAAAAATGTATGATTATGATAAAATACATATTATAAAACACTTCAAATTTAAATATCCAAAAAATACTTTTTGAAAGAAAAGAAATCTGCAATATTAATTAATTAATACAACTACATATGTTTAATAATTCTTGAAAACTTAAATACCTTCGGGTTTCAAGACAAAGAACAATTAAGTTCTTTTAATGAGAAGATTCCATTGCGTGTTATGATGTTAATTCAAGGAAAGTGCTTAATCATTATCCTTTAAGATATGTGTTATTACTTTATTATATAAAGAAAATTAGACTTTATTTCGATCGAATAGAGCTGAAGAATAATCGAAGAGATCGTATACTAAAGAGATGCATTTGTCGGTAGCGCGGTGTAATCGATTCTGCATGCCCGAATATCGAACGTATTCGGTTTTATAGTTGTGTTTTTTGTACAATTATGATGTTTATAGTATAAAGTATTTGAAAGCTTATATTTTAATTAGCTTTAAGTTTAAATATATATAAGTCTATTATGTTTTATTGTACTTTTAAACGACAAATAAAAGATATGTTGCTCTGAAAATTCAAAGAAATTTATTTTTAATTTTTACATTTTAATGGATATCAATTAATTTTAGTTTACAATGATGATATATACCTGAAAATTCAAAGAAACGACATCAAAAGTCTATTTGTCGCTCTTGTTTCAATAACCAGTATATCACTTTAACTTTTAAATTCACTATCCGTTTA
>JAATLQ010002035.1:538-35813 GCA_013421005.1 Heliconius erato x Heliconius himera
TCATCATCTGTGAATAATAAAAAAGTAGCTTGTATTTTTTTTCTTTCTTGAGAAAGAGGACAAGTGCTACGTTAGTTTTTCAAAAGTCTTACGTAGACTAGACTTGAGGAAAGTCACGGCGCAGCGGCACGAAGTGTGACTGTACAACCGACTGGTTGTGGGTTCGATCTCCACTCGAGAAGATGAAATATTTACTTAAATTTATTATATATTTATATTTATTTAGTTGAGTCCTGCCACTCAACACGCAATGCCTCCAGAAATCGGCAGAAAGTGGGGAACGGAGTGTCTTAACACTAGGTTCCCTCTGCATACCGTGCTGTGTGCGGTATAAAACGTGAAGCTGATTTTTATTTCTTACGTAGACTACTTCCCCTAATTTCAGTTGTTGGTTACGTCACATACTACATATGGATGTATGTTTTCCTTTAAATTTAATTTTTCTAAGTTCAAATTAGGGTAGTAAGCTGTTTATTTAAAAAATATTTTGTTTTATTTTCATAACATTAGATTTATTCTATGATTGATCCCATAATGTTCATTTCTTCTAGGAAGCAAAAGCTACATTTTTGTTTGTTCGTTTTTTGAAGTCTATTAATAATATTAAAGTTATTTAACACTAGTACTAGTACAATCGCAATATTAAACTAGGTATATTATTTTTTTAAGTTAACATGGTACTGATATTTGATCTCCATCGTTTCTAATGTTAAGTTTATTGATAATATTACTTAAAAGCCTTTTAATTTCATTGAATTCGATGATAGTTCAAAACTGCCTCATATATGTTCAAAGCTACCCCGGAAGGGGGGCAGCTTTGAACATTTGACTACTGCTACTAAAGTTGATATTGCACCTTTACCTTATATATTTTTCTACATATGATGCTACGATTGTGTGGCACAATAGTTGGACTAAGCATTGTGAAATAGCAAAGAAGTTAAAAATTGTAGAATTTTTAGATATGACACAAAGTTTAAAAATCGTTCGAATGTGCCCCCCTCTCCCCTATATAATATACCAACACAGCACTGAACAATTATATTTAAAGAACATCATTATAAAAAGAGTAGGTAAGCGTCAAGGGTACAGCGCGATGACGAATAAAAAATGCTCTACTTAACATATAGATGATTATTATTTTTATTTTTCATGACATTAATCCTAATGTATATAATGGAAAATATTATATAGAAAGGAAAATATTAGAATCTAGGGTTCCGATTTGCAGATTTAAGAGATATATCCTATTGCATACGATATAAGGGAGAGTTCTTCGGAGAGAAGAAAGAACGCACTATGATTTATTTTTAAGTTAATTACACAAAATTGCAACTTAATGATTTATTTAAATGACATATTATGACGTATTATAATTAACTTAATGACATACAAATGATAATTTTCCCATTATTTTTTGTTCGTAGCTGTATAACTATACACATAATATATGACCTTTGTAGATATTGTTAATACATCGTTATCAAAATAATTAAGTGTAACGTTTAAGTTGCTCAATCTGTGAAAGCCGGTTTGTATATGTCTTATCAAAACTTGGTATTTAATTGTTTTCATTTTTAGGGTTCTTCAGTTAAAAAGAAGCAAAAAAACGGTTGTCAACACCATTTTTCTCTAGATCGCGAGATATTAAGTTAAAATTTATATCGAACATTATACATTTTGGAAACCCGGCGTTTAGAACACTTTGCAATAGTCTGTGGTCACGGGTAGACTGCCTCTATCTAGTGTACCCGTGACCACGGACTACTGCAAAGTGTTCGAAACTAACGAATGCATACGAGGAAACCTAGTGCTAAAACACTCCATTCCCAACTTTCCGTCGAATGTTCGAGACAATGCGGACTTAGTCTGAGTGGCTAAGCCCGCGTTGTCTCGAACATACAATGCCGCTAAAAAACGGAAAATGGGGAACAGAGTGTCTTAACACTAGGTCCCCTTTGCCTATCCTGCTGTGTGCGAGATACAACCGATTTTTTAAAATATCATATTAGAATACGTACATTATAATATGGCGCATGCCATATCAGTATTTCAATGGAATTGTGGTCCGAATAAGGTTCCAAAAACATTTTATTGGAGATTTATAATACTAATAAAAAATAGATTTATTTTATTAAGTGTTGTTTAGGTGTTCTGTTCAAATATATGACAAGTGTTCAAATGACCTTTTTAGTCTTTTAGAGGACATCCTAAATATTTAGCGTTATTAAACTATTCAACCATTTATATTATGTAACATTAGTAACGCTTAGTCAGTACAATTTATCAATTTTTTTTTATTATTTTTTAAATCATTTTTGAAATATAAGTACTTATTCCCTTTTTACTAGGATCCAGTAGTAAAAAATAATAACTATAATGGATAAGTTTAAGAAGAAAAAAGAGATAAATTTTCCTAAGCTTGATATTTTTAAAATGAACCTTAATGGTATCTAAAATTCAATATTCTTGGTGTTATATATAATAAATAAAAAAAAACTAAAAGACAAGTTTTGAAATTTACATAATTTATTTTTATTCATACATTTAAACAAGTCGTTGCTAGACACTAAAAACAAATATAATGTAATTTTATCGAAAACCAGTTACTTGATCTTGAAATAAATAAATTAGAAAACATTTTATACTATGGCAAGTTTTTTAAAAGAAGTTTTCCCTTTGGTTGCCCTGTAATTACGCCATCAGCGTATATTAACTGACCACGGAGATATGTTTTCTTGACGACTCCTTTCAATTTTTTTCCTATGTATGGGGTAAGCTGAAATAAAACCATTGATATTTGTAAAGAAAGATATGTAAAGTGTTGTAGTAAAAGCATTCAAAATATATATAATCAAGCCGTAAAAAAAAACATTTATTAGATTTTTTGTTTGAAAAAAGTAAAGTAACCTCATAAATAAGAAGCCGTGTTTTTTTAAATGAATATATTCGTCAATTTTTATAAACCAAAGGAACAACCTAACGGTAATCTAATCGTAAATATTAATCAACATATATCTACCATAGGCTACCTTGAATACGCATCACTATATTAGAACTTATATTTATCATACCATGGTTTTATACAAATAATTAAAAAATAAACATAAAAAACCTTTAAGATCGTGTTAATTACAATTAATATAAAAAAAGGTAGTAGGTATATTACGCACTTAGGTAGAAAAGTAGGACATTTTCATCCACGGATTATTGTTGACAATTGACAATCGCAGGTGGCAAACTTCCACCTTGGTGGGTATATTATTTTGTGCCCCACGTGGGTGAAAAGTTCGCTTATAGTTTTAGGGAGAGAATCAGGCAATTTTATCCCTCGCACCAGGGACTAAAAACGAACTTTTCATCAAGGACAAAAACTAGATATTTGAAACACCTAAAATAAATTATTTTAATTATGATGTATGTATTTATTCATGATACCTTATTTTTATGGCGAATAATGTCAGAGGTGACAATAAAGCTGTCATTAGGATCAAAGAATACTAAATCAGCGTCAAGACCAGGTTTGATAGATCCTTTGCGATTTTGAAGACCGCATAAATGCGCTGGACTACTGCTCAGATATTTAGTTATTGATCTCAAATCTAAACCACGCTCGCTAGCTTGCGTCCAAAATAATGACAAGCCTGAAACAAAGAAGTATAAGTTAAATATGTAATAAGGACATCTTTATCTTTGGCGTCAGTGTAAGAACTTCTTACTGCAAAAATACTTTGTTACAATAGATAATAAAAACTGCGTTAAAAGTGATGTGAATGTTTAAAAAAGGAACTAGATTGTAAGTACTATTTTATCGAGTCAGCTTGCTTACAAGTTAATTTATAATTGTACCATTCGATATTTAAATTTAATAGAGAAAGATATTTAAATTAATCAGTTATAACTACTTCTTTTGGCGCGTTAGGGAAAAATAATGACAGTAAGTAAGAAATTTTTAAGATGCGATACGATAATCACGAAAAACAAAACAAAGATTTTTATTTTGTTATTTCTAAGAAGTATAAGTTATATAAGTACATATAAATGTTTCTTTTTGTTGAAAAATTGCAGTTACAACTTTAGAAGGTCCTGTACAGACGCTATACGCAATTCTCATTATCATTATGGTTAAGTGACACGGCAAAAGTTTTTAAATAGAATATTATATAAAATGAATAATTATAAATAATATAAGCTTTAAGTAAAATATATATATTTAGTTTATACCAAACTGTACAGAAGAAATGCCACCCCATGCTTCCAAGTTGTTGCTACACTTTAGATCAGGGGTACAAGGTGAATGATCCGAAACAACCATATCCAATTTGTCTTCTAATAAATATTTCCATAGTTTTTCCTATAAGAGAGTTAAATTGTGTTTTTAATAAAAAAAATATAATTTTATTAGTTTTAAGATATTATAAAAAATTATAATAGTAATATCATATATAATTAAAAATAGAGTATCAATCCAAATAAAAAATATATATACTTTGTTGTCCACATCTCGTATGGGTGGAGCACATTTGTATTCACTTTTTCCCTTTGGAATCTCATTAGAGCTAAACGTGAGATAATGATGGCAGGTTTCCGCAGTCACTCCACCTCGCCAACCCGAGTTGCCTTTGGATATACGCACTGCGCGGGCGTTTTCTAAGAGAGGCACCACCGACGAAGACGACACATGTACTATATGAACTCTTACACTAAAATAATATTTTTTTTTACTAAATATAATTTTTTTAGCTTCACAGTGTGCTCCGCACACAGCAGGGTAGGCAGAGGGAGTATTAAGACACTCCGTTCCTCAGTTTTTGCCGCATTTTTGAGGCGTTGCTTGTTGAGTGGCGGAACTGGACGCCGCGCTTTGCCTTGTTACAAGAGCGAATAAATGAAAATGTTCGTAAATAATAATTTATTTACCCGAGTGAGATTCGAACCCACAACCGTCGCGTTTAGAGCTTGTTGCATTCGTGATAGCAAAGTTTACAAGCTGCTTAAATAAAAATATTTGCATATAATGTAAATATTTTTATTTAAGCAGCTTGTAAACTTTGCTATCACGAATGATTCAGGCGATTCAAAACATTCATCGCAACATTTTTTTCTTCTATAAGTCATTTGTATAATGCAAATGTGTTAAAAATATTAAAATAAAATATTATTCTACGCTTTTGTGTTTAAGTAATTTGTCACGTGTTCCATTGTATATGTACGTACTCAGTTTTTTCAACAAAATTTGTAATGAGGTTGATTGCATTTAGTTCCATTGTTGGCGGTCGTGACTCGAGATAGGTTTGATATTCTTCAGGATCTAAAAAGATAAACCATTATTTTTTTATAAGAACAAATAAATCGTACTTTCATAGAAAAAAATAATATAAGATAATATAACTATGTACATATATAGGTATATAGATAGCTATATCACTTATGTATGAAATTTAAAAAGAACAAATGGAACTGAAAATATATTTTAATATAAGAATTGCAGTTACATCATATATATTTAACATCGTTGACCTGACTAGTGTCACAACTCAATGAACATTTTTCAATATTTGTTTTCTTTTACATTGAATTATGGCCGCACCTGTCCAAACTATGTAGATATACATATAAATATCATTTGATTTAAATATTGAAATTAAATATTTCCATACCGTAGGACAGGACATTAACCTGCGGAACGTTAAGACCAGTTTATTTATATTTGGCATAGTAAATCAATTTAAACAATATCAACCGCTATAACAAGAAAATATACGATTGATGAACTAGCATATATTACCTGTGTTATTTTTTTTCTCAGGGCTAGGATTGTCTTCTTCGAGTTCGGCGTGGAACTGAATTAAAAAAAAGTTAGCAAAATATTTTTTTATTGGGGTGTCATACCTCAAAAGGAATTGCGGAAACTTTATGGGATAATGTTGTTGTCCGTCTGTTAAGAGCATTTATCTTGAGATCGCGTGGAGTTATAAAAAACAAAAAATATCAAGATTCTAAGTCATTTTGCAAATTTCGAAAAATCGGAATATATATTTATATTACAGATAAAAAGAATTAGAAATGTATAATTATAGTTTATTTCATGTAAACTCAGCACATGTGGGCACATTAACGCAAACTTAAGTTTGTCAATTTTTATAAGTTGTACTTTTCGTTAAACTACAAGCCTGAAATTGATACAGAACCCTCGGTGAGCGAGTCTGACCCGGACTTGACGAGTTTTTTTAATGCTTTAAATTATTAATTAATATTAGTACGTATCGTTAACAAAAACATACTATAAGAAAGTAAGCTTAAAAATAAAAAAATATTGTTTTAAAATAAAGATATTTCAATGACCACTGATATTAATGAGTAAATGCCATCGCTGTTATAAAATAATATTTATATAAAAGTTATGTGTAATTCGCTAATGGTTAAACAAAAAGTGGTGTTTTGGTTCCGCAAAAGTGGAGAACGGAATAACTTAACTACCTAAAAATAACAAATTCACGATACTACTAATTATATTATATGTGAGGCCGGTCGTGGCGCAGCGGCACGAGGTGTGACTGCAAAACCGACTGGTTGTGGGTTCGATCCCCACTCGAGGAGATGAAATATTTACTTAAATTTATATTTCCATTTCTTCGCTCTGGTGTCGAGGTTAAGCGCGGCGTTGAGTTCTGCCACTCAACACGCCTCCATGCCTCCAGAATTCGGCAGAAAGTGGGGAACGGAGTGTCTTAACACTAGGTTCCCTCTGCCTACCCTGCTGTTTGCGGGATACAGCGTGAAGCTAATTTAATTTAATTTATTTTTTATATTATATATATTTTTTTATCATTGGTTACCTATTAATAGAATAATAGCAATTTCGTAATGATACATTAAAAATGCATTATACAGAATAGTATCTTTTGGTTAAACATATATTAAAAAATATTTACGCTTGCCTAAATTTAATTTGTGTATAGTTGGATAGAACTTGTGTAATTTAATTTAATTTATATTTAACTTAGTATGAGGGTATAGTGTTGCAGTGAAGCAAATAAATTATTTAATATTTTTTATATTCTTGCTCTGGTAATAAGGCAATGCGCAGCGGTGAGTACCACTATTCAATACGCAATGTTTCGAAAACTCGACGAAAAGTGAAGAACAGAGTATTAAGACACTCTATTCTTCACTTACCTAGTGTTAAGACACTAGGTTCCCTCTCCCTACTCTAAAAAGTATTTCTGATATTTGAGCATTTATGGAAAACAATTTGAATAACGTCTTTCTTAGAAATATATATTTAAATTTACTAAGGCTGATTTAGTATTTTATATAGAGAATAAATATAACGGACTTAGTCTCTATATGGCGCATTTTAAATCAAATCAACGGCACTCGATATTATACTATCAGAATGTTTAAAAAAAGTTATGTAATCCAAACGCGTTTGAAGCTTCTTAATCCAGTTATAACTTGCTAAATAAATTATATTATAGTGTAAATAAAACGACGTTCACGTCGTATCCCGCACACAGCAGGGTAGGCAGAGGGAACCTAGTGTAAGACACTCCGTTACCCACTTTCTGCCGAATTCTAGAGGCATTGCGTGTTAAGTAGCAGATTTCAACTCCGCGCTTTGCCTTTGACACCATAGCGAAGAAATGGAAATATAAATTTAAGTAAATATTTCATCTCCTCGAGTGGGGATCGAATCCTCAACCAGTCGGTTTTACAGTCACACTTTGTGCCGCTGCGCCACGACTGGCCTCATAGTGTAAATAAAAGTAAATATAGATTGAAATAAAAAATATTTATTAGGCTCAGATAAGATAGATAGAAGTATTATTTAATTTTTCTTATAACATAATAATATGCAACAGTATATACGAAACATATTTATGTATATTTTCTATTTGATCTAATACATTATAATGAAATCTAATACATTATCTACGATAAATATAATAAAACACTTACCGCTAAGACTGATCCAGTTCCTTCAAGTGCTTCAAAAGCCAATTCCAAGTCTTTGACGCCAACATTGGGAAACTCATCAACTCCACTTGGACACAAGAAACATTTGAACCCTACAACTCCAGCTTCAACCAAATCTCGTAAAGAACCCTTAAATAAATAAATAATTTTGTCCATTTTATTTGTCTCTATATATACATACGTATTAGGTATAAGTGCCTAAAATAATAATAATTTTAAAAGTAAATAACTTTAAATTGTTTGATGGTTCTATTTGTATAACTCAAATAATCTTAGCTTGGGCGTTAAGTGATAAACAAAACGCTGATTCATAAGTGTAGGTAACTTGCCTCTCAAACAAACAGTATAGAAAGTACATACAAACATTTTACACATACACATAACTTTTAGTTAAATTCCTATATATTGTATGAAGTAAATGATTTTTAGCAGATAGGAATATTTTCAGGTAAGAAATAAGTTTGGCTTTAAAAAATAACAAAAAGTATTAATCTCATCCAAAGACTAAGAATTATTTCATATTATTTTTATAATCATGATTGTCTACAGATGATCTTATAATGCAGTAACAGAAATAATCATACTTACCAAAAAGTATAAGTTATTTTTTATTATATATCATATATTTATGTTAGCCTTCTTATTTTTGACTTTAAAAAATGAAAAAAATAATAAAATCTATTTCACATACAAAAGTCTCACCTGATTTCCAACAATGACCCCTCCCCAAAAACCTACATCCACGTAAACATGTCCTGCGGCCGAGTTAGCCTTTAATATTAAATTGTCCAATGTTGTAGTAGGTGGAATAGAATTTCTATAAAGACATATAGTATAGTAGCAATATAAAAAGGATTAATCAATATACCTATAGTTATTCCTACCTAGGGGTACCTAGGGTTCCGTATCTTTTAAAGAAAAAAGGAATCCTTATAAGATCGCTTTGTTGTCCATCCGTCTGTCTGTCTGTCTGTCAAGGGCCTTTGTCTAATGAACGCTTGGAGATATGGAATTGAAATTCAAACTATGTACTCATATTTACACATATATTTCCTAATAAATCGTATTTCTAAATTTATTTAAAGAAAGATATGGCCGTTTTTATTTCAAAAAACGTGGGAAGGGTACTTCCGGTTGACCTAGAATTATTAAATTTGACTAAGCTAAGTTAAATTCGAGACCTCCGATTTTTGTACGGAACCCTCGGTGGCCGACTTGCACTTATCTGGTTTTTTTTCCAGCTTCACGCCGTAGTATTCCACTGTTATATAGCAGGGTAGGCAGGACGAATGTAGTGTTAAGTCACTCCGTTCTCCACTTGCTGCCGAATTTTTGAGGCATTGCGTGTTCAGTGATGAAACTCAACGCTGCGTTTTGCTTTGGTACCACAGCAAAGATATGAAAATATTAATAAATAATAATTGCGTTCCTCAAGTGGAATTCAAACCCACAACCATCGCGTTTACAAACAAACGCTGGTGCCCAAGCGCTGCGAAGGCTTCAATATGTAAACATCATCATCAACAATTTATCATTAACATTTCATATTTTTATATTTTGAACGTGTCAAAAATATTATTTTATGTAAAATCGTGTAATTCTATTTAAATGTATATTTTTGTTGTATTTACAAAGGCATATCGACAATTGTAGTTATGCCTCCAGCGGCTGCGGCATTAGTAGCAGTCCGGAACCCCTCCCAGGCGGTCCGTCCTGGTTCGTTCACGTGCACATGAGAATCTACTACACCTGCTATTAGAGCCCATTCCCCACCGTCTATTACCTGTAACGATATATGAAATATTACTAATGTTTAAAATTACTGAAATATAGTTTTTTCCAAATTAGATCTTTTTCTTACATTTAGCATTTAGCACGGTAAGCCGACCGAACCTATTAGTAGACACTCCGTTCTGGGGTTCAAGACCTTGCTTACTAAGTGGCGGAACTTAACGCCACACATTGTTTACGAAAGCAAGAAATTGAAACTAATTTAATCCTTCAAATAGGGCTCAGTAGGGTCGAAACTCGAACCTACAACTATCGTTCATTACTGATTTTTCATTTTTAAGGTTCCGTAAGTTTGTTGTTATTCTGTCTCTACTCGTATGTCTTTGCGTCTCTTAAGACCATTTATCTCAAGATCGTGTGGAGATATCAAACTGAAATTCATATCAAATATCTAGGTCAACAGTTCTTTGGAGAACAGTAAAACAGTTTTTATATCAACGTAATGAAAAGATACGAGCGTTTATACATCGTCTTTGCAGTATTTTATGAGAAATTTGCCGCGTAATCAAAGCCTATAGGGAATTTCTTGTGAACCTTCCATTATGAAAATAGACAAGAAGATATAATTTACAATACAACCATAGGAAAAAATCTGAATTATAGGTATGCCTAAGAAAAAATAAAATCAGTAACTTATATATGGAGTTCCTTTCATAAAGATGAGATAAAAGATAAAAGATTCCTTTCATAAGAGATGAATGAAAAGTTAAGTTGATCAACTTCACGATCTCGTTGAGCAAGAAATCGATACGGAGCCCTCGGTGGGCAAGTCCAACTCGAACTTAAACGCCGTTTTTCAATTAAAAAAAAAACGTTGAGAAGACTTCCGAATGGAAATTGGTCAAATAGTAAATAGATTTTTTTTACCCATTACATATCGTACGTTAACTTACTTTACTAACATCGCTTGTCTTTTTTTATTACTATTATTATAAATTTAATTATTTTATAAAAGGATTTTAATACTGTATTATTACAAATACATTACACCATTAATAAAAATCCATTCGTTACTTTTATGGCGTTTCGCCAAATAGACAGGGATGCCAATAATAAATAAAAGTTATGCCTATAACTTTATATAAACTAAGACAAACATTACTGTTCTGTTATTTAATGATGGCGTTCAAAAACACATAAAAAATCGTTGCAAACAAACACTTAAGAATAAAGATACACCGATGTGTAACTACGGAAGAAGACTTCTAAGTACCCACTTAAAACTAAACATTTTGTTATATCGTATACTTCTACAGGTTTTATTGCACCACTTAATACACAATAAATAACCTGTCGCAATAGTTGGTCATAATTTAATAAATATTTTATTAGAAGCAATTGTTTTTTTGTTTAATAACAACAAAAAAAGAACCGGCCATTAAGAAATGGTATAATTTTCTGATATCTTAAATGTCAAAGTCCAATTCAAATGATTTTAATGTGACGGTTATCTATAAAAAGTATTTACTAAAAGAACCTTATAGTAAAAACAAGATTTAGTATTGTTGATACCAATTTCATACGGTTAAAAAAATAAAAAAATATAGTAGAGAACAGAACACAGTAATAAATAGGATTAAGTATACCTATAGAACCAATCACTTTCGTACCTACATAACATTTAAATTAATAAACATTAGAGAATGAACCACTAGAGAGTAGTCGTAACTAATAACAAATATAACAATATTTAACCTTAAATAAATAAACATAGTGTTTATACTAAAGTGCTTTGCAGATTTCATTATTTTCCGGCGTCCTATATTTTTATTTTGTCAAGAATTACAAATATGTTGAGCGCGCCTGCAAAAAAATACAGGCTGTCGCCCTTATCGACCTCTCAAGGTTGGATCTGCACTGCCGGAAAGAGACAGCCAACCACATGTTTAAAACGCTTAAACATAATATGCTTCTATATTTAACACACAATTCTTACATCGATCTCGTTTTCTTTCTTCTCGATTAATTTATTTGCTTCGTTCCTACTTAAAACTTTTTCTATGACTCCATTTTCATTGACCAGAACACCGCCATCGAAAATATTAGTTTCTGTTACCAAACGTTGGCTTAAAAACACTTGACGCCGTCCTGTCATCGCTGGCTGAGTCACGCACAACTACACTAATTGAGACACGCTCTTCAACTACCAGAATAATGTGGTAGCGGAATGCTGAAATACTGATCTTGCCATAAATCCGTTTTAACCATTTTCTTTATTGTGAGTGATATGTTGATAACAACATAAATAGTACGATAACCCACTCGAAGGCTACGAAGATTGAATTGTTGCTATGTCGTCGTTGTTTATTTATTTCGTAATTTAATCGCTACTGGTCAATATTTGTAGCTAATAAAATAAATTTTAAAAAAACACTAGGTTCCCTTTGTTTATCCAGCTGTGTGCAAAATACAGCGTCAAGCTGATTAGTATTTTTTTTAATAAACTTAAATAGATATATTTCATTCGCTATTACGTTATCACTTTATGATAGATATTTTAAAAATTAAGTGACAAAGGCGAGAAGCATAAAAAGTTAATTAATGCGGAATACTCTGTTTACGAGTGTCTTTTTGTTTGTCATAAAAAAAAAAAAAATTTTAAACATTGCGTGACCTATTCTGTATTAATAGCGACACTGCTCGCAACGAAGACATCTATTGTTTTTTATTATAAAATAAAATAAATAAAAAAATAGCTTAGTTTCCTATTATACATATATTAATATTTTGTAATTGAGGCCAGTCGTGGCGCAGTGGCACGGTGTCTTAACACTAGGTTCCCTCTGCATACCCTGCTGTGTGCGGGATACAGCGTGAAGCTGATTTTTTTTTTGTAATCAATATAAATCGCATCGTTTTAACTATATTCATCATAACATAAAAAAGACGTCAATAAACTATTCCCCATACAAAAATAAACCAACAACATGTTTTGCTATATATGAATATGTATAAATATGTACCAATTCAATACCTATGTACGTAGTGACTTTGCTTTGAGCGTGTTGACGAATCATCTAACAAATGCCAATGATTCACCTTGAACTTGACGCGACTTAATTAAGCACGCGGGATGCTCCCGTTTGTCAATGACTCCTGTTAAGTTTTACCTATACCTATGTACTGTAAACATATAATACCCGTTCTACATCCGAGGTGTGTCTGAAGACCTAGACCAAGTACTAACTGGACCGGTTCCCGCTAACATTTTTAAAGGGCAATGTCAACCACTTAAAATATTTTCATTACAGTGGATAAGAGCGATGTATACCTATAGGTATGATTATAATAGCTTCCTGCAAACTCACTAATCCATATCTAATAACATTTGAATTAAATTTTATTAATTGAACATAAAATGTCTTTATTGTTTTGAGAACAGTATCTATGGTTATAATTATTAAAATAAAAAAAAAATAAATCAGCTTCACGGTATATCCCGCACACATCAGGGTAGGCAGAGGAAACCTAGTGTTAAGACACTCCGTTCCCAACTTTCCGTTGAATTCTGGAGGCATTGCGTGTTGAGTGGCAGAACAACGCCGCGCTTAACCTCCACACCAGAGCGAAGAAATGGAAATATAAATTAAAGCAAATATTTCATCTCCTCGAGTGGGGATCCAACCCACAACCAGTCGGTTTTACAGTCACACTTCGTGCCGCTGTGCCACGACTTGCCTCCAATATTATAATTATTATCAAATACAATCCTATATTACTCATATTTTAGTGCCTAACTCTAAAATACTTATTTTGTAAATTACTTTCATGTTAAGAGGCCGTTGTGGCGCAGGGGCACAAACGAGCGTTGTGGGGGAGATTCCCACTCGAGGTAATGATTTATTTAGTTAATGATATTTTCATTTTTTCTCTGGCATGATGCCCAAAAGCCTGACAATGAGCTTCGCCACTCAACGCCCCAAAAAATGCGGCCGAAAATGCGGAACGGAGTGTCTTAACACTATGTTTCCTCTGCCTACCCTGCTGTGTACGGGATATGGCGTGAAGCTGACTTAATATATTTTAGGGTCATATTAACTATCACATTCAAACTCGATCTCTATGTTATTATAGAAAGTAAATTCAAACAATAACTTCCTTAAGGAGGTTAATTTAGCGGTTCATTTATTCTACATGAATAACAAGGGTAAAGCCAATTTCAGGGTCCACTTACTCAGTTTACTGTTAGCTGGCGATGCGTCGGCGACTGTACGGCAGTAAACAATGTGGTGACATTGGCGGTAAGAAAGGAAGACACGTTACCTGCATAGTAATTGTGCTTCACCTCTACACACCGCGGAACCACGTAGCAGCTCTACTCTACTACCTGAGCCACATTAGTTGGGGACACTGCTGTTTACGATAACTATAGATTATTTAATGTGATTTATTATTTTTATAATTGTGTTAGTAAAATATTTGATTGAATATGTGATTTTAATTTATAATAATGTAAGTACGTTTTATTAATATTTACAAATTTCAAAATAACACCGGCTTATATTTTATAAAATTAATTTATAATACATTATTATTTTGTAGCATTTATGCATATAAAAATTGTTACAACCAGAAGATATTAAAATAATAACATTAATTTACACGGTTTTTATACTTTTGCCAAAATGTTTGTTTTTTTATAGATTCTTGTGCGCTGAGTACGAGAAAAATAATTAAAAAAAAACTGTCACATATAGTTCACAAAATATTTATTAAAAATTTAAAAACAAAAAAGTTCAAAATAATAAGTGAAAAATTAGAAATAAGTGTTTTTTTTTAAATAGAAGTCTACTTCTTCTTCTTATTTTGAACTTTTTTATTTACGTGACAGGTTTTTTTAAAATATTTTTCTCGTACTCAGCGCACAAGAATCTATAAAAAAACAAACATTTTGGCGAAAGTATAAAAACCGTGTAAATTAATGTTATTATTTTAATATCTTCTGGTTGTAACAATTTTTATAGGTAGACCTATGGATAAAATCAATTAGAAATAGGTACATAAGTTTTTAAAAACAAAGTAAAGAAATTAACGTTAAAGTTTTCATATATAAAATAAAAAGAAGTTATACAGAATCCCAAACGAAATAAAGTAAGGCAAAACTTTATGTTACTAATGGACAATAAATATATCAAACACCTTTACTCTTTAAGCGAGTATAATAAGGGCAAAACAACTGTAAAATTAAAAGCTGACAATAAATTTTTTTTGATGAATGAATTGATTTTGCATTCCTAATTGTATCGATTTGTTGCAATAAAATATTGTTTATGATGTTGAATATATTTTATTAATGTCTGGCTATGAAAATTTAAATTGTTTAAGTAAATCATGTCTAGACTAGACTGTTTTTTTATTGTCTTAATTATCCCACGTTTAATAGCTTTTTAAAGAAAAATATTAAATAATAAAAAATGCCCACAAAATCATTAAATAGGGAACTAAGCCCAGCATAGTATTTAAAGATTTTAATATTTTATACAAAATAACGCTATACTGCAATATTTAAGTATACAAAATATTGAGAATGAAACTGATATATTTATGAAATACTGCAATTGGAAAAGCAATAATAAGTGACCTTTTAAATTAAACATAAAAACATTAGTCTTAATATACTATATCTAACAAAATGCTTTGAATTCAATTTTCGTGTTAAGGATGGACCTGTTCTAAGATACACATACGACGCGTAGGTGAGATGTGAAGCTCGATGACACCGAGGTATTAACACTAGGCGACGCATGCGCAGTCCGCTCAGTCGCACGCCGTTCGCGACGACAACGCTAACACCGGGAAACCTTCACCTTAGCCAAAAATTTGCAATTTGTTAATATTAATTAAATTTGTAAGTACTTTAATAATTATTAAAATTCAAATTGTTTTGTACAATTAACTGGGTAAAAATTACTTATTTAGAAAACGTATAAAAACTTAAACGTAGCGGGAGTCGAACCCGCGCCTCCTGGAAACGTTTTCTAAATAAGTATTTTTTTTTCCTAAGTGTGGAATAACTAACACTTTAAAAATGTTTAAAAATATGGGTAAAAATTGTTAATTCGTCTTTTCAGATCATTTTGAAGCATCCAGACAAAACAGCTTCCCCGTTATGGGGCACAATATATTAATTTGGGTAAGTGTGTGTAATATATTAAATTGATATATATTTTTAAATAATATAAAACATTAAAATTCCATAAAATGCTTAAAAAAGTTAAGTAATTTTTTATATCATTTAAGTTACCAATAAAAACCATGGACCAAAATATTTTTTGGACCATGATTTTTTAACTTCACTCTATTCTTCGCTGCCCAAAATTTAAAAACATGCCTAACAAAAAAAAATATTTTTGAAACTTGAAAATAGTACATCTAAAGGGCTATTTCAATTGAAATACTATACTTATTGTTTTATTTCATAAGATCATTTCATAACAATTTCCTACGAATTAATATTCATTTAAATTTTAAAGGAATACGTTAATTAAAAATGATACCGAACGATAGCCGAACAATATTTTCAATTAATAGGATAGGCAATTAGCCATTAAGGCCATAGATAAATTCATAAATTGATTTATAATATTTTCGACAATTCAAAACGTTTCTGTAGCAGTGTTACTGATTTTGTAAGGCCAATCGTGGCTCAGGTCCACAAAGTGTAACTGTCAAATCGACAGGTTACGAGTTCGATCCCCACTCGAGGAAATAAAATATTTATTTAAATTTATATTTTTAATTTCTTCGCTCTGGTTGAGGCTAAGCGCGGCAATGCCTCCAAAGAGAGTGGGGAACGGAGTATCTTAACACTAAGACCCCTCTGCCTACCCTGCTGTATGCGGGATACAGCGTGAAGCTGATTTGAAGCTGATTTTGTAGCTACGGCTCACACACACTCACTCTTATGCGTTGAGCTGCATCATACTACTGATACATTTTGCATCCTCATTATTTCAATATGTTCACCTATAAGTTTTTATAACTAATTTAATATGCATGGCATATATGGTACATACAAATTCAAACTGATGACTCGTTAACATTTATCGGGCAGTAGGACATAGAGTGGCCAGTGGCATGTGTATAACGTCGGTGTCAGTGCAGAACCTCGCAACTGCAATTTCTGGATATTCTTGTGAAAAAGATAATCTAGTTGATAAAACAGTATAATCTAGAGTTTCTTAAATAATTCGCGTCGCTTTTAAAGCAGTTTTTACTGTCTACTGTTATTAAGCGTATTTTTGCATTCAGAAGTTCCTGCACTGACGATGGCAATATGTATTGTATTTTGACGACGCCTAATAAATCATTAAGGCATTTAAGCTTGTTCAGTCTCTAATCAAAATGTCAAATATTTATGAGTGGGTCGCATATGCATTCTAGATATTATTCTTTTATATATATATAAATCGTAGAGCTTTTTATTACTTCCAATGACATTCAAATATCATTGCACATATATACCTTCTGCTTATAGACTACAATTTAGTTGACATATCATTTTATACTTATCACAAGTTGCTTCTCATTTGTTTTTAATTTGTTTAGATGTAATTATATGCACCCAGCTATAATAAAAAACATTCAACTCTATCCTTTTACATGATATTCTTTTACCTGTTTATGATAGTTTTTGACAAATGTTAAAATTGGCTCTTAGATTCTATCCATACTTACAGATTTTTTTTTTAATTTAAATAACTTCTACATTCAACGTACATAGTAGAATAGAAGTACATGCAAAGAATTGTTTAAACGTATCAAAATGTCCTTTATAACTATAAAACCTTGATGACTTAATATTCAAATTAAACAATTGAAAATTCTAAGGCCTAGAGTCTATAACTTTACTAAAAAATATAAAATTATTTAATTGTCCTGCTAATTGTACTTATCCTGCTGTACGCGGGATACAGCATGAAGCTGAAAAATTTATTATAAATGCCTTCGTGCCCCTGCGCCGTCGTGGCGCAGAGGAACGAAGTGTGACTGTAAAACCGACTGGTTGTGGGTTCGATCTCCACTCGAGGAGATGAAATATTTACTTAAATTTATATTTCCATTTCTTTGCTCTGGTGTCGAGGCTAAGCGCGGCGTTGAGTTCTGCCACTCAACACGCAATGCCTCCAGAATTCGGAAGAAAAGTGGAGAACGGAGTGTCTTAACATTAGGTTCCCTCTGCCTACCCTGCTGTGCGCGGGATACAGCGTGAAGCTGATAAAAAAAATATAAACAATGAAATTACTTAGGTATTCGATCAATCCCTTAGTTTATCATATCAAAAGTTCATTTATTTGTACTCAAAATGAATATGATTAAATGTTGCTGCATTTTAGTATGCTATTCACACATATAACAAGGTCAAATAAAACGCCACTTCTTCTTTGTATATACTTATAAGTTATTTAAATATTCTAAGTATTTTATTACTGTCTAAAGAAAACGCTCAACTTTAACGTTCTAACCTTATAAAAATAACTTAATAAAAATGTTTATTTGATAAACATATTACCAAAAATTATAATATTACGTAAAATCTCAGAACACTAAATACATCCCCTTGTTATAAAACTTTATTCTCTTTTAATGTAGTTTATTTATTCTGTAATAATACGAGCTAATACGAGCGTTTGTTCATAAATTGGAATTATGATTGAACCTTATTATAATTATAAAAACCTGAAAACTTTATTAAGTTTCAGTACCTACGTTAAAGTCGAATATGCTTAATTTCTTTTCTTAATATAAATACTAAAACCTATATTAGATACTTGTAATAAAATCGTAATGGGTCGATATCTTTACTCTGAAGATATATAAGAAAAAATGTGTAATAACGAAGCAGAACCAGAAATAATTATATATTTTTAAAAATTTGGTCTGTTTATCTGTACGTCTGTGCGTTTGTTCACGCTAATCTCGAAAGTGGCTTAACCGATTTAATAACAGTTTCACTATCGTATTTTGGCAAGCTTTCCTTAACATTTAGTTTTTGTTTTATTTAAATAGGTTCATAAATAAAAAAGTTTTAGATTAGTAAATGAATAATTACGTAGTTGAAACGGGCGAAGCTGCGACCGGGTCCCCAGTATAAAATAAAGAAGTGTTCTTAAAAGTATAAAAAAGGAATATTTGTCCTAAACGACGCCAAGATGTCACTTGAAAATAGGCGGAATGGACTTGTCCTGTTGTGATGACGATGACCCCAAAGCGACTTCGACTACCTGCCGATGATGCCTATATGCAAATCGTGTATTTTGAATGAGACGTCAATGTACCTACCAGCTCGTTTAGAAAATATTTATTAGATCATGACCCGATGTTAGAAGAAAAACCTTCATCAGATTTTTTACAAGCTTCAATTAATTTTAATGTTTTTTTTTTAAATTATCGTTGAACACGAGCTCAGTAAATTTTAAATGATCTAGTTTATTAGGTTGCCTATACTTTGGTACTACTGTACCTATAGATGTCGTTGTTTCAACATGTATATACATATAAATGTTATATGTATTAACAATAATATTTCATATAAATTTATTTTTAATATATATATATATACATATTTGAGGCCAGTCGTGGCGCAGCGGCACGAAGTGTGGACTGTAAAATCGACTGGTTGTGGGTTCGATCCCCACTCGAGGAGATCAAATATTTACTTAAATTTATATTTCCATTTCTTCGCTCTAGTGTCGAGGCTAAGCGCGGCGTTGAGTTCTGCCACTCAACACGCAATTCCTCCAGAATTTATTAGAAAGTGGGGAACGGAGTGTCTTAACATTAGGTTCCCTCTGCCTACCCTGCTGTATGCGGAATACAGCGTGAAGCTGATTTATATACATATTTACCAACAATAAACATAAGTTTTATTGTTGTCATACGTTTTTTTATTATTTCACACTTCTCCCTTGGTAGGGAGGACAGGTTGTTTTTTCGGCTACTTTCCGCCTTTTTATTTAAATTATAATAGTGATTTTCTACGCAATGCTTTGAATAAAATAATTTTAAATATAATGATCGAAACTATAACTGCTGCGTGTACAGCTATTAGTACCTTATTAATTATTATCAAAGTTAAGATTACTTTTGTTTAGAGAGTGTTTCTTTTAATTCTTTTTACTTTTTGCTATCTTTTAATTCTTTTTACTTCCGATTTGTATATGGTCAATGACTTCAGCTGCTATTTAAAAAAGGAAATAAATATAGAGTTTCGTGAACCTGTCTCAAGTGTTGATCTTGGTTTCGACTCTATCATGTTATGTAAATATAAACGTAGATAGAGCTTTACTTGATTGCCAGTTCAGTGACCGAAGACATTGCCGGCACCCACGTTTAGGTTTTTAATTCGGTATGTCACACAATGGTGGACAATTGAACATAAATTATATTCAAAACTTAAAATACCCCAGGACTAAATTCTTTTCGTCAAATTTACTTGTAAAATCAAATCAAATCAGCTTCACGCTGTATCCCTTACACTCCGTTTCCTACTTTCCGCCGAATTTTGGTGGCGTTGTGTGTTGAGTGGCGAAACTCAACGCCGCGCTTGGCCTTGACACCGGAGCGAAGAAATGAAAATATAAATTTAAATTAATATTTCATTTCCTCGGGTGAGGATCGAACCCAGAACCAGTCGCGATTACATTTTGTGCCCTTGCGACATGACTAGCGTCAATTTCGTCTAAGATGTATTTCAACTGTTAACGGGACATAAATTAAGCTGAAAATTGTCTCCATGTAATTGTTCGCAATGTATTGTTGACTAATGGATGTAAAGCTTTTTTTATAAGGTCAACAACCGCCAAGCCTTTGTTCGATAAATCGATTATTTATCCGAAAATTGATAGGTATAAGTGGTATCTAAAATATCTTATTATGTTTATTGTGAATACAGACTGTTAATAAATATGTAAATATTATGGAATATTTTTAGCACATTGAGCTTATTTTGTTGTTTTTTGTATAGCTCTCAGTACTATGTGCTGGCGTGACAGCCTCGCCAAGGTATCCCGATGAAAGCCCTTTTGCCCGTATTGCAATTGAAACAACTCCTGAGCATGAACCTCTTGCTCCCCCTATTCGGTCTTCGGTTGAGAGCATACCATTAAGGTAAGTTTTAAAGAAAAATTACATAAAAGTGTTAATATTTTGGCCGCCGTGGCACAGTGGCACTAGCCTGTGTATCTAAAGGTGATGGTTTTGGGTTTAATTCCCGCTCGTGGGAATTAAATATTTAATATTTTTCTGTCTCCGCTCTAGTAAGTTAAGCCTGGCGGTTAATTCAATAGCTCAGAGAGCAGGGTCTTGAAAATTGTGTGAAAGTGTTTCAAACACAGAATTTAGTGTTTCTATTTTCCGTTTCTAATTTTTCCGCCTCCCTGATATATGCTCGGGATACAGTGTGAAGCTATAATAACAATAAATAAAAAAAATTACAAAAGTAAATCTATGTATGTAAATAAATTTATATTTTCCCGCACCTGGCGTTTTAAAGAAGCACAGCACTCTGTTTTTCATATGATGTAAATAATCCTCCGAGTGCAGCTAGCTACTTAACCCACAGCCCTCGTATTTTTTTCTGAATAAATTAAAATTTTCAAAATTAACGTACGTATAAAAAGAAGTGAGCATGTTTTTACGACAAATCTACTTGATAAATGGCCCATGTAAGTCCATAAAATCTTAAAAAACTGTTATGATAAGTTTAACCTTCAAAAATATTTTTCTGTTCATAATATAAGTAAAAAAAATGTCTCCACACACTTTTGCCATTACCATATATAAGATTGTGTTGATTTATATGCAATATTTCTTTTGGGTACAAAATGTTGAACATTTTTATGTTAAATACTTATTCGCTATTCATTGCCTTTATAGAAATTTATACGAGGAAAGGGAAGGAAGATTACCTTTGAGAGACGCCGTTGAGAAACGCCCAATTCCAGTACCAGACCGGGAGACACTATATACATATTTAGAGGTAGGTTACATAGATATGTTAATAAAATTAAAAAATATCATCATATTTTTAAAACATTATGGCTTAGTAAAAACATTTAAAAAAGTTAAAGCATTTATAAAACTTTAAGGATGCTGCTGAAAGAGCAGCAGACGATGTGGAAAACTACGAAGAATATAAAAAATATTATGGAGCTGCCAGTCATTTGAACAAGTAAGTAATATGCAATATTAATAGATACATATTAATAAAAAATAATAAAAGAAATATTAACATACAATTATTTTTCCAGCGTTTCGCGTACTGAGGAAAAATTAGAGCAAGGAAATGCTAATCTTCAAGGTGCGTCAAATTTTATAATTTCAATTAAAATCAAAAGAATAACAAAATATTGAAATTTCCAAGTTTTGTTATTGGGTAGATTTAAGAAGATAATGAATACGAAATAAATATTTATCATGACTATTAAAGAAATTATATTATATACTGTATCTAAATTATATTTTTCTTATATTTATAAAAATGTTTATTTGTAGAGATGCAACAGACAATGTCAGAACCCAACACCAGACGGCTCGTCGTCTGTTACATAGAGTCGTGGGCGGCGTACCGCGCGCCTCCACTGGCCTTCACTGCTGGACTTGTGCCTAAATCTTGCACTCATCTGCACTACGCTTTCGCAGTCCTACACCCTCACACATACGCGGTAATATCTGCAAACGAAGATTATGATCTTATCAAAGGTAAATATGCTTAAAAAATATTATATTAAATGGTTTTTTAATTTTTATCGATACTAAATTTATAATTTATTCCTATTTATATTATTAATACCCTTTATAAAACATGACATCGTTGCAAACAAAATAATGAATGAGGATTATTTATTTATTAAAGCAGATTTAAAAGTTTTAAATAAAGTGTAAAAAAAATCAGAACAAATTTCTTTTTATTTAGAAAGATTGGTATGGTCCTTTCTTAATTATATTATTAAATCTATGTAACTTGATAAAAATATCATACCATTATCTATTGAAACGGTAAAAAAACCATGTTTGTTGTATGGGAACCCCATTAAATTATTGTTTTATTGTGTTGTTTAGTATTGAGAAAATTTAAAGAGAAATACATTATTTGTAAAAATTTCAAATGTATAACTATTACGGTTCATGAGATACAGTCTGAGTGACTGACAGACAGATGGACGGATAAACAGCGGAGTCTTAGTGATAGGGTCCCATTTTACCCTTTTAATATGGAACCCTAAAAAAGACCTACAAGCAGTGTCGTTAAAATAGTGTCGATTATTTGTTTAAACAAAGAAAACATTATTACTAAGCCGTAAAACCTTATACCCACTCAATTTCACATCAAATTAATGATCGGAACATATTTAACTTCGGGTGTTTACAAATCTTTGGGTATTAAATAAATATAATTTATATGGAATTTTATTTTTATTGGACATAACAATTCACCAGGTGGATATCGCATTGCGACGGGCTTAAAACGTCGTATCCCGGGGCTCCGCGTCCTCGTGAGCGTGGGCGGTGACGGGATGGAGCGCCTGTTCAGCGAAATGGTTCAAGAGCCCTACAGGCGAAATTCATTTATCGACAGCGCGGTCACCTTCCTCCAAGAACACGATTTCGACGGGCTCGACCTTCACTGGGTGTATGCAGGTAAATAATTTAAAAGTAAAACAAATCACGTCTATTCTGTCGTCGACAAACTGTTTATCTCTTAATGATTTTTTACGGGTTTTAGGTGACAAAGATGATAAGGAAAAAGAGTTATTGACCACTCTTTTATACGAGCTTCGCGAGAAGTTCTCTTCTTATGGATACCTCTTATCTACAGTCCTGCCTCCATTCAGGTAATTTACCTGCCACAATTTTATGGCCGTTGTATTATTATTATTTCTTTGTGAATCTCTACTACTATACAAAATATTATCTACCTACCGAAACTTTTTCCTCCATCTAAGACAAAAGTAGTTTAAACTCTGTGCCTCATTTTTCTCCTGTATTCGAGATAAATAAAGTCACAATATTGCAAGGTTCAGCGCTGCACTTTGCCTCACTAGAGCGGGGAAATGAAAATAATAAATTCATTCTGAAATTGAACCCACTCACACACATACTCTGGCCCATCCGTGTACCACGATAGCCTCATAATAAATTAATAAGTAAATATATATATATATATATATATATATATATATATATATATATATATATATATATATATATATATATATATATATAATGTGGTTGATAAGAAAAATATATAAAAATTAGATATACTAAAATCAACTTAAATTACATTATTAATTATTATTAACATTATTAATATGATAGAGATTAGGGACTATAAATATTGTTATCAAAATTTCACACTTACGCGTTTCCAGATATAAACTTTAAAGTGCGCCACGAGCGGCGTTTTATATTTTTAAACATATAAAACGCCGCTCGTGGCGCAGAGGAACAAAGTGTGACTGTAAAATCGCCTGGTTGTGGGTTCGATCCTCATTCGAGGAAGTGAAATATTTATTTACATTTATATTTTCATTTCTTCGCTCTGGTGTCGAAGCGCAGCACTGAGTTCCGCCACTCACCACGCAATGCCTCCAGAATTCGGCGGAAAGTGGGGAACGGAGAGTCTTAACACTAGGTTCCATCTACTTACCCTGCTGTGTGCGGAATACAGCGTGAAACTGATTTTTTATTTTATATTAAAATTATTTCATGTCTAGATATCAAATAGAAGATGGCTACGACCTAAGCGCTGTAAGTGGTGCCACCGACTACACCATCCTCCAGGCGTGGGACATGACGCACGCTCGTCACGGCAGCCAGGAGGCGCCGCCTCTCGCCCTGCAGCACAGCCCTTTGCATCGCGACCCTGGCGCCGCCCCACGCGATCAACGTTTCGACAATATCGTAAGATTAATAATATTTTTTAATATAATAATAAGAATTCATTCACTTCATATTATTATGAAATTGTTTATTTTGAAAACCAGCACGCTTTTTGACAAGCGGCTTTGGGTGCTTAAATTATACTTATATTATATAAAAATTATTCAAAATGCTTTGAAAGAGAATAAGATGTATGATCTATATTACTGTAAAGTTTCATCAAAATCCGTTTAGTATTTTTTTACGTGAAAGTGGAAGAAAGAATGTTAAGTAAGTAATGTTTGCATATAATATACAAAAAAGATTGAAATGTGTTTTTCTATTTTTAGTTTATACTTAGATGCTATTAAGTATTCTAATTTTATTGTTTTTCACTTATCGCTGCTTAATACTGAAGTACTAGTACAGGTAAAAAAATAATCACAGTCACTCAAATTCATTTGAATAGTAGATATTTCTAATATATCACTAATAAATCGCTCACGCTGTATCCCGCACACAGCAGGGTAGCAGAGGGAACCTAGTGTTTAGGCACTCCGTTCCCCAGATTCAGCCAATTCTGGGGGCATTGCGTGCTGTGTGGCGCAACTCAACACCGCCCTTATGCCTCGACACCAGAGCGAAGAAATGGAAATATAAATTTAAATAAATATTTCTTTTCCTCGAGTGGGGATCGACCCCACAACCACTCGCCCTTACAGTCATTCTTTGTGAATCTGCGCCACGACCGGCCTTGCTAATCACTAATCATATTCTTTATTCAACAGGAATTTATGGTTAAATATATTCTTCGCCACGGTATGTCTGCCGATAAATTGGTCTTAGGCATCCCATTATTTGGACGCAGTTACACACTCTCTGCCTCCACACTATCAGCACCAGGCGCTCAAGTAGATGGCTGGGGAGAGGAGGGTCCTTACACGCAAACCAAGGGAATGCTATCATATTTTGAGGTAAAAACATTTTTTAGACTTATCTTGAAGATACTAACTAATATTAAATCTATATTTCAGGGTGAGATTAATTCTTTACTAAAATGATAAACAAGTATTTAAAATATATTATAATACATTTAAAGAGAGTATCTATTTACACCTAAAATAATTAAAAAAGTTATTATTGAAAACAAAATTAGTTTCTCCGGTTTGATAAAAACAGCACGATATTATATAAAAATGGAGAACTGAGTATCTTATAACAAGTTTTTTCTGCTTCTCCTATAAAAAATACAGGATATGTGGGAAGAAAATAAAAGAAAATTTAATACTAATATGATATTTAACTTAATTAAGTTGTCTTCATTAATAAATTTATTTTCTAGATCTGTATGAACGAACGCGAAGGTAAAGGAGCCATTGGAATGGATGCTGCTGGAAATGCTTACGCTGTTTTCGATAACCAGTGGATAAGCTACGACACTCCCGATACAGTAATAGAAAAGGTATTATTCTTTTTCATTCATTTAAACATAAAACAGTCAAAAAAAAAGTTAAAAGAACTGAAATTACTTTTTAAACTACAAATTTTAAAATTAAAATGTATCGTACATTTTAATTTTAAAATTTGTAGTTTAAAAATTTACAGATATTTTTTATGATTAATACAGTTATCCATAAACATATAAAATATGATATAATTAAATGGAATTTATTCTTTATTATCTTAGATGAAATTTGTTACGAGCATGGGACTAGGAGGAGCTGCCGCGTGGGCCATTGACATGGATGATTTCCGGGGCCTGTGTGGAAGACCATTCCCCATTTTAAGTGCAATATCTACGAGCCTCAATAGTAAGTTGCTTTTTTTAGCTGCTGAGAAGACGCTGCATACAGCGAAAAGCTTAAAAATACCACCCAAGTGCACCGTGCCCCGGACAGAGCAGGGTAGGCAGAAGAAACTAGCGTTAAGACACTCCGTTCTCCATTTTCCGCCGAATTCTGGAGGCATTGCATGTTTATTGGCGGAACGCAACACGCAATTTCTCAAGATTTCGGCCGCGCATTGATTCGAGCAGAGCGAAGAAATGAAAATATTATGTATTTAATTTGCTCGAGTGGGGATCTGTCACACCCTTGTGCCCCTGAACCAAAACTGGCCTCGAGTAAGTAAAGTGCCTTGATTTATTTAAAAGAAACATGTGGCTACTTAGTTCACTTCGCTTTCCTACCGTTCACGAATTATACCTACCTACCCGTATAAAACAAATAATAAAGAGAATGAATAGACATAAATATTTATCAACGAATCTGTAGGTGAAGCGACACTCACTGACCAATCATCACTCAAAGTTGGGTCATGTGAGTCAAACGCACCATACTTGGCGTCGGACGAGGAATCCTGCGCCCATTTTCACTTCTGCACCGGCGGCATCAGCTACAGAATGATCTGCGAGGATGAGAGATTGTACGACCCATCTACTGGATTTTGCGGGTGAGTTTTTATCTACTTATGGCATCATATAGACATGGGCATCAGCAATGGATGGAGAGGGGTGACCCCAAAATAGCCTGACGCCGACCCCAGAAATTTTACTAACAAAAAATTGTCCCGAAAAAATAATAAAGAAGACAACATTTATACAAAAGCAAGTCCAGATCAAGAAAATATGTCTAGATACTCCCTTGAATATCTATGAACTATATATAAAATTTAAACGTATCCGGATCTGGTAACAACACAACATTGAAAATGTTGCATAAATGTAATATAAACCTTTACAGGACGAATGCGAAATTGTTAATTACAATTTGAATTGAAAAGTGGAAAAAAACTGTTTTAATATTTTTTTATTTTTTTTATAGGCACCGGGACGTTGGAAAATGTATTCCTGGGCAAAGCTTGAGAATAAGCGTTGAAGATGCTGCGCGGTTTCTAGCTCAAGCTTATGAAAATGACTTTGAAGTAAGCACATTTTTGTTAATGAAATATTTATTAAATTATATGTAACGGCTATAAGAAATTAAACTAAAAATACATTAATATTTATAAAACATAACGTTAATATAACATTAAATATATACACAAAAAAACATGCATAATAAACTTTATTTTTATACTTCCAGTGGAATAGTGCAGCAAACAAAGATGTTCACAATTTAGAAGCTGATAGGTTACTTACATATCAATCACAAAAAGGTCAAGGTATGTACCATATTAGTATATCTTATTAAATCTTTTCTATTATATCTATTGATGCTTTTTTTCTCCTATCTATGCTTAATTTTCCGCTTACTTTTCTTAGTAAAGCATAACAACGCTGCACCTAAAAGGAACATAAGAAGATTTCCCAACGTTCGTCGTATTCGACGATCACTAAATTATAAATTAAAACAAAGTGTATATGGCCCTTGGTTGAGAAAACAATATCAAATATTAGAGAAAAATATTGTTAATATACAAAATAAAGATCAGTATAAAAATGTCGCTTTAGATGAAGAAGGTAAGACTGCTTGATGCTTTTCACATTTTCTATTTAATGTTACTAACGAGGACCTTTTCATGACTTTGCGTGTTATCATTTCATGTTTCATATAAATAACATATTAACCATACACCTAGGCCATTCGTGGCGAAGGGGCGCAAGCGTGGGTGCTGTATGCGAGATACAACGTGAAGCTAAAATTAACAAATAAATATACATACCTAATGTACGTAAGTATGTTAGTATGTTAGTATGAATTTCTATATGAGAGTATTATATATCTGTTAATAGCATCTACTTTATATAATAAAAATATTTAAAAAAAAATGTAACTAATATTTTAATTTTCCATGGCTATTAACTATGGAAAATTAAAATTTTTGTAAACTTCTCTCACATTTGAAGATTGTTGAAAATAAACGTAAACCAATTTTTTGTATAAATACAAAACTTAGATAGGTAATTAAAAATAGTATTTTGAGTTACAAATTATCAAAATTCTTTCTTACATTGTACAAGTAGATACCATACGTTGACTAGAACTCTATTTATTATACGAGGTATTGGACTAACCTGAGGACACAATTGTTTTTACTTGGACCATAAAACGTAAAATTATATTAAAAAATATATATTCATATATTCAATGCCAAACCCAATTCCCCAAGGACTCTACATAATAAAACTTAGATTTCTACACTATGTGGTTTTGGCTGTGCATTATCTGTCGACCAGTTACCAAACGGAGGAGTTTTGTTTTGATTTGTATTGACTCGTGATAGCAATATATAAAATCTTTTTTTGCTTTCAGGAAAAGACAGTGGAAAACGCGTAGTCTGTTACATGACCAGCTGGGCTTTCTACCGACGAGGTGACGGCAAGTTCGTCCCCGAGCACATCGACACGCGCCTCTGCACCCACGTCGTGTACGCGTACGCCTCTCTCTCTCATGACGAACTTGTCGCTAAAGAGTTTGATCCTTGGGCGGATATTACTAATAGTAAGTCCTAGACAAAAATATTTAAGAAAAACAATAAAAATATCGAAATTTGTTATCGTAAATTAGGGCTAGAGTACTAGGAATAAATATTAGTATACGAGCGTCAGGCTCGTTTATTAGGCATGTTTTTATTTTACTTAATAACTTAGCAGAGCCTCTGTATGGTATTGGTAGGAACTAGGAACACTACAGTGGCGAAGTGTCTATATTACAAGATTTTCACTGGATTACGTTTCGTATTTTATGTGGTTGTTTTTTATATTTATAGTGGAAAAATCTTATGAAATTATATAATATATATTTTTTTTATCATGTAACCATTTTATAACATTTGTAAAAAGTAATAAATAACAATATAACAGATCTTTACGAACGTGTGACGTCACTAAGCGACGTGAAAGTGATGCTGGGTCTCGGTGGCTGGACCGATTCCGCTGGAGACAAATACTCTCGTCTGGTCTCATCTCCTACACTCCGAAACCGCTTCGTAGATAGAATCGTCACATTCTTGCGAATGCACAATTTTAAAGGACTACATTTGGATTGGAACTACCCAGTATGTTGGCAAAGTAATTGCAAGAAGGGAGCAAAATCTGATAAGGCCAACTTCGCAAAATTTGTTCAGGTAAGTTTATATAAGCAGATTAATGTGTTTTTTTTTAATATTATATGTTATTATGAGGCCAGTCGTGGTGCAGCAGCACAAAGTGTGACTGTAAAACCGACTGGTTGTGGGTTCGATCCCCACTCGAGGAAATGAAATATTTACTTAAAATGTATATTTCCATTTCTTCGCTCTGGTGTCTAGGCAAAGCACGGCGTTGAGTTCTGCCACTTAACACGCAATGTCTCTAAAATTTGCAGAAAGTGGGGAACAGAGTGTTTTACACTAAGTTCTCTCTGCCTACCCAGCTTTGTGCGGGATACAGCATGAAGCTGATTTTATATGTTATTATAATATTTTTTTGTGTATTTTTTTATATTTTTATCCTATTTTTCCGTATTTACAATTTAATAGGAATTATCAAGGAGCTTGCATTCGGCCAATATGGAGCTGGCCGTGGCTCTCTCCGGGTATAAAGAAGTAATCGAATCTGCATATGATCTGCCAACAATTTCGTCCGCCGTGGACTTCATGAGTGCTATGACGTACGACTACCACGGTGGATGGGAGCGCGCGACGGCACATCACACTCCACTAGTGCCCCTGAAGAATAATGATCCTCTTCCTTATTATTCTATTGTAAGTTTGTATTCAAATTATATACTACTATTACTAGTACCTACAGGTACTAAGTACTAATAATAATAGTACCTCAGTCTAACATTTATAAGCTTCGTAGTTGATGGTCCTCATTTTTATATATTTACGTCATTCGTTACATAATAGTTTATGGTACCGTCGTGGCGCAGTGGCACAAGCGTGTGATTGTAAAAGCGACGGTTGCGGAATCGATTTACATTCGAGGGTTTGATTTTTTTTTATTTTTTCACTGAGTTCCGCCACTCAACACGCAATGCCTCGAAAATTTGGCAGAAAGTGGGGAACGGAGTGGTTTAACTTCTCTTGTTCACTCTGCTCACCTACGCTGTTATATGAGGGATTCAGTGTGATGCTAAAAAAATACGATTTACTTCATTATTTATATATCTCTAAATTCGAGTTATTTTTTATTAAATTATGTTAGATTCCAGTAAAAACAAAAATGTGTTATATCACTACATACTTAACAGGAATACGCAATAAAAGAGCTAATAAGCGGTGGAGCGGATCCTAAAAAGCTGCTTCTTGGATTAGCGTTCTATGGACAGTCATACAGGCTGTCGGAGGCGGAAGGCACCCACGGTCCTGGAGCATCTGCTGCGGGACCCGGCGAACCTGGAGAGTTTACTAAACAGCCTGGCATGCTCGCATATTACGAGATTTGCTATAGAGGTAGGCATTATAGGCATTATTCCTCAGTACAATTATTAAAAGCTTTTATTATAACACTAAAATAAAAATGATAAGGTAAAAAAAATTATATAAACTGTAACATAATATCTTTACAGTTAAAAATCTAAGATGGAAGACAGGTCGACAAGAGATGGCTGGACCTTATGCATATTCTGATAACCAATGGGTTGGATTTGACGATACGAAATCCATCACAGAAAAGGTGAAATATAAATCCTTATATTAAAAAATATTGTTTGTGATATTTTATAAAATATGTGTTTTAATTTTAAAAAAATACATTATAACCAAAAAATATTATTTAATACTATAAAACGTCCTATTGTAAACGAAATGGTTGTGGGTTGATCCCCACTAAAGCGGGATGTACTTTTTGCACTTCCACCCTTTAAAACAAAACTCTTTTCCCAAAACGAAATGCGGCGTGATGAGAGATGCGCTACTTTATACCTCAATATCTGGAATTCGGACGGAAAACATATAGAACGGATTGTCTTGACACTGTTTATCTCTGCCAAAATCACATATATTGATATACTAACTAGCGTGAAGCGGAAAAACTATTACAGTATATTATTTCTAAAAATATTATGTGGTAGTAGACAAAATTTAAAGTCACATTTTGACTATAAAAAAATAGGCAGCTCGGTCCAACATCTACCTAGCACGTACATATATTATTGATAATCAAGAGCTCACGTTTAAGTATACAATTTGGTAATGTAGGTAGAGTGGGCATTGCGACAAGGGCTGGGCGGTGTAACGGCGTGGGCGGTCGACTTAGATGACTTTAATAACCGTTGCTGCAACGAGCCCTCGCCGCTGCTGCGCGCTGCGGGACGCGCGCTGGGCCGCTCCGTGCCGCCGCCGCCCTCCGCGCCCTGCGAGCGTCCGCCCGAACCCGTCACCCCCTCGCCGCCGACCACCACCCCCGCTGAGTCTGATGGTCAGTGCAATTTTGTTTGTTAACCTACTTGTTTTTATTATTTTGTTTACATTATATAATATGCACCATAATATAATAGCCACTTTAATTATGTCTATAGTGTAGTGATTTTGTTAATCTCAGTAGATTTTAGCTACATATATAAAATTACATAAATATATTAATAGCTAAATTTAAGTATAAATTGAAGTTATATATTATTAACATCAATTTACAAATGTTTTAAGTAAACCAGCAGTGTACTTAAGAGCATTTTTTTTAAATAACAATATAAATATTTTCTGTATTTTATATTTTCAATATTTCTAAATCTACAGGATCTGCCGTTGGTGGATCTGGTGATCATAGCAATCATGGCCAGCAGACATCCACAACTTGGCCAGGTTGGAGTCCTTCCACGACACAGAGTACCGCAATGCAGACATGGTGGTCACAACCTACCACTACTCCCATGACTACTACTTCAAAGAAACCGACAACAACATCAACAACAACTCGTCGACCAACCACAAGCACGACAACAACAGCACCTCCTACAGAAGATGGTAATTATGTTAATTTAAAACACGTGTAAAATTTATATATGTAATAAGGATAGTAAAACAGAAAATATTAATTTTATTATATGATGGACATCAATGTCAACGCTAACAGCTTATTTCGCATCGACTTTACCTTATGGTTGTTAATTCAAATGGTAAAATTATGTTAAGATAAATTAAAATTTGCTCTATTATCCTAAAAAATATTTTTTGTCGTAAAATTGTTACCTTTACGTTAATTATCCATTTTGAAGCTGTGAAAAGTTTAGTTTAACGTGCTTATTCCTGAGATTATATCTACCGGTTCGAATCTCAAAGAAAATTGGATAAAAAAAATATAGGATACAAAAAAAAAAGCAATAAATATAGGCTATATTAAAATCGTCCACAACTCTTAATTGCTTCCGTTCGACTACGGACGCGAAATTCTGAAGATAAAAGCTAACATCATAATATGGAGCATAAACCACGCATATTTATAATGTAGGAGTAGAAGGATCACTATGTGAAGCTGGGGAGTACAGCGCAGCGTTAGGTGACTGCGAATCGTACTTGCAGTGCGAGTCGGGTCGCTGGCGCAAGCACCGCTGCGCGCCCGGGCTGCACTGGGCTGCCAAGGACAAGAGGTGTGACTGGCCAAGCTATGCCAAATGTTCTGGTAAGAGCACAGTTCTCTTTTTCTTGTTTTTCAGTTTTCCACATCTAGCATGGTAGGCTGGGAAATAAAACCACACTCTTTGTGGCAGGATATATGAAATGAAGAGTAACACAAGAAATCTATACTTACAATAAAATCGTAACTGGTCAGTGTCCGTACATGTAAGTAAGATATATAAGAATATGTGATCTAACCTAAGACAATGATTTTTGAAATTTTTGTCTGTTTCTCTGTGCGTTTGTTCATGCTTATCTAAGAAAGCTGAACCGATTTAAATACAGTTTTTACTGTTGGATTATGGCAAACTTCTCTTAACATTTAGTATTCGTTTTATAACAATCGGTGCATAAATAAAAGAGTTATTAAAAATATTTTCTTCGACCAAATTTCTAATTGCTATAACCGGTTATTTTATACAACTGTTTTATTGAATTGGCTCAGTATTTAATTTTCAATGTTTTTTGTTTGATGTTGTTTCTAAAATTATTATTTCTATGATGATAGAAAAAAACCGAGATTGTTTGATAATAAAAAAAAATAAGAGTAATGTGTGTGGGCACACACTTACCGCCTACCGAAATAGACGTAAAATAACTTTTTTTAGCACAACTGTAGGTATAGATAACGATCCTATTTTTTTTTTTCTCAAACACACTCAGTAAATATTCCTACCAAGTTCAAGCAAAGCCCCACGAAGGACTCTATACGAAATAAAAATAGATTTTCACTATATAAAATTAAATATAAATTTAAAATGACAATATAATTTTACAGAAACATCAGTTAGTGAAGCAAGTACAGCTACAACTACTCTAGCACCTACAACGTCAAGACCACCTCCCAGGCCCACTACGAGTAGAAAACCGACAACTACGTCAACTACTACGACAACCACGACCACTACTACAACATCTACAACTTCTCGTCCATCAACTTCAGCCCCAAGTGAAGGTAGAATATCAAATAATCACTAATTAACATTAATAATTAATTAACTATACTTACTTATAAAATATATAATACATACATTATATTTTAAATGCCTATTTATTATATTCTTAAAATCTTGCCGTATTTAATATAAGCACTTCCGCTTATTTCATTATTTATTACTGCGAAATATCAAATATATATTACAACAAGAGAGAACGGAGTGCCAAAAGCTACGGTCAAATCTCTAATCTTTATTTGTAATATAAAACACATATTTTTTATAGACAATATGGCAGAAGGGCAACCCTGTAACGGGCAGGATTACCACTCGGTGGCCGGTGACTGCAACTCGTACCTGCACTGCGATGGGTCGGTATGGCGCTTACAGCACTGTGCTCCCGGATTGCACTGGAGCGACAGACAGAAACACTGCGACTGGCCCAGATACGCCAAATGTCAAAGTAAGTATTTGTTAAGTGAGCCAAAACGCACTGTTGACAATAATATATCCAAATTTTATAGACAAAATGTTACTGTATATAAAAAATACGGCTTAATATTTATACTTCTTTTCTAGGTTCGACCTCATCATCGACGAGAACTACGACTACTACTACAGCAAAGCCAAAACCAACGAGACCAGTAACTAAGCCTCCTCGACCGACCACTTCGACAGGTACTACTTTTGTTATACTAATATTACACCATAAAAAACATTTTATAAATATAGTGGTTAATGTGTTTAACCAGCACAATTTCCTTTAATTGAAGAGATTTGATTGAGAAACAATTGTAAAAAGAAATAAATATATATTTTTTTGTTTTAAAATCTTAAAATACTTATACGATAGAAATACATATTTTTATCATTCATATAAAGTTTTCTACATCAAGCAAAGACTTGAACCTTATCAAAGTACGTTGAAATATTTATAACTAGCGGCCCGCCCACGGCTTCGCCCGCTTAAAATACATGATTATTGATTTAAGCAGAATTGATTGACAACTATAATAAAATAAAATAAATAAATAAATCAGCTTCACGCTGTATCCCGCACACAGCAGGGTAGGCAGAGGGAACCTAGTGTTAAGACACTCCGTTCCCCACTTTCTGCCGAATTCTGGAGGCATTGCGTGTTGAGTGGCAGAACTCAACGCCGCGCT
>JAATLQ010002055.1:7628-30441 GCA_013421005.1 Heliconius erato x Heliconius himera
GGGAGAGTCGGGAGAGTCGGGAGAGTCGGGAGAGTCGGGAGAGTCGGGAGAGTCGGGAGAGTCGGGGGAGTCGGGAGAGCCGGGAGAGTTGGGAGGGTTCGGAAAACCATCATAGGATAGTTATAGAAATTGCATTAGGCTTTGAACTATTACCATATCATTTAATTTCATACAGTAGTTATCGTAATTTATATTTTACAGTTTTTATTTTTTTTAAACAAAACTATAAATTAGAGAAATTAGAGATTCAGAATGAAACCCAAAAAAATGTACCTTGAGACGCTATGCTAATACCATGCAAAAAATCATCGATTTCTGTCTGGTAGTTTTTGCGTGATTGACGAACAAACAATCCGACAGACAGACAGACAGACGGACGGACAGACAAGAATTCTGCCGAGTGGTTTTTTAGGTTCTATAATCGACATATAAACCGACCAGATTTTTATTTTTTTTATATCTTTCATGTACAGAATTGACTTTTCTATCGTTTTATTATATATATAGAGATAGAGATTAATATTTTTATTTCAGCTTCACGCTGTATCCCGCAAACAACAGGGTAGACAGAGGGAACCTAGTGTTAAGACACTCCGTACTCCACTTTCCGCATAGTTCCGGAGGCATTGCGTGTTGAGTGGCGGGACTCAATGCCGCGCTTTGCCTCGATACCAGGGCGAAAATAAACGAACCCACAATCTGTCGCCCTTACAGCCACCCGTACACTTATACCCCTGCGCCATAACTGGCCTTATTATAATATTAGCTATCACATATTTATATAAAGCAAAAGCTACCAGATCCTTACATCATGTCATGAGAAACACAATATACAAAAAACAAACTTGTGGGCAAGTTCGTACTGTACTCGGCGAAGCGACAGGAACATCTGTTATTCGGTCTCATCTTTATGATATTAAAATTTAATTTACTTGACGCTTGAGTTATTCGAAAATGTATTAAAATTATAATTTTAATATTTATAAATATAGAGGTCAGTCGTGGCGCAGGGGCACAAAGTGTGACTGTAAAATTGACTGCTTGTGGGTTCAATCCCTACTCGAGGAAATGAAATATTTATTTATATTTTAATTTTTTCTTCGCTCTGATGTCGAGGCAAAGAGCGGCGAGCGGCGGTGTCCTAACACAAGATTCCCTCTACCTACCCTACTATGTGCGGGATACAGCGTGAAGCTGAAAAAAAAATATTATTATAATAAAATAAATGATTTTACGAGTATATGATCCTAAACTTAAGTTTGTTAATTTTGAAAGTTGTGCTTCCCGTTGACCTACAATCCTAAAATTAGTAAGGAACCCTTCCTCGGTGGGCGAGTCGGATTCAAGCTTGACCGGTTTTTTTTAACTTAAAAAAATTTGCACAAGTTGTTCAATAATCAAAGACCACTTTTAATAATAAATCATTTTATATTTTTTATACTTCAAGCTGGATCCCACATGGCAGGGTTGGCAGAGAAAACTTAATATTAAGACCCTCTGTGTCCAACCACATTGTGTGTTGGGCAGCGAAACACAACGCCGAAACAAAACGCCGCGTTTTATCTTATACCACAGAACTAGGAAACGAAAACATTCTTGTCCACCAGTGAAAATCAAACCTAAAACCGTCGGGTTCCTATCCATAAACTGCACTATCATAACTTCTTTTCCAATTTCTACGTAAATATTTCTTCAATTTAAAATCTTGTGTTCAAAAAAAATCCAAGATTTTTTCAACAGTACAATAAAGTCTACAAATCCTTATTTAAGTATCTAATTAAACAAGTTAGTTCATTTAATTTATTGTGAATAATTTACTCGAGAGTTTAAAAGAAAAGAATGAAGAGGCCTCCTCTTTTGCCTTAAATGTTTTTAAGATCGGATAAGGTGTATATTTTGTTAGAGTTTTTTTTGCCCTAATTAACATACTATATATTTTTTTATCAATTTCAAGCTGTATCCGGCTTGTGGCCTGCTACACCACAGTAATGTAAATATATTTCTGAACTTTCACTGGGATAGATAGAGGGATATATAGTTAACACACCCCGCTTTCCTTTTTCCGCCGATTTCTTCAACATTGCTTGTTGAGTAGTGGAACTCAACGAGAGAGAGAGAGAGAAGAAATGAAAATATTAAATATTTCATTTCCTCGAGTGGAGTCGAACCCGGAACATGTCGCGTGTACAGTCACGCGCTTGCGCTCCTGCGCCACGAGTGGCCTCATTTGAATTTAACTTGACTATTAAAACTTTTATTTTGCCAAAATTAACATACTATACAAAATTATAAATAGTAACTTAAATAAAGACTTAGAAATCAATCAATTCTAAGTTGAAATTCAAATTATAATACAACGTAAAGAAATTTAAACTTGCATTTTTTTTAATGTTCTACCCAAGAAAGATTATAAGTTTTATATTGAACGAATTTATTTTCTACACTTCTAGCTTATTTATAACAAGATGAGGAAAGTTGAGAAAATCTTTGTCCAATGTATAGCGCTGAGCGACGTCGAGGATATTTACTGTAGAACTAAATAACAAAGTAAACTTCAATTAGGGTATGAAAAACGAGGTACGGAATGGCCGCGTGGCTTCTTATTAAATTAAAGATCACATATTCTGTATACTCAACACGCAATGCCTCCAGAATTCGGCAGAAAGTGCGGAACGGAGTGTCTTAACACTTCCCTGTGCCTACCATGCTGTGTGTGGGATACAGCGTAAAGCTGATATATTTTGTTTTTTTATATTCTGTATAGCATTGAGGTCTTCGTGGCGCAGCGGCACAAGGTTTTGACTGTAACGCGACGATTTTGCTTCGATTTCCACTCGTGGCAATGAATTATTATATATTATTATTTTCATTTCTTCGCTCTGGCACCAAGGCAATAGAGTTTCACCACTAAACACTCAAAACTAGAAAAAAAATCTTCTGATAGTGGGGGATGGAGTGTCTTAACACTAGCCTAGCCTTTCTCTGCCTACCCTGCTGTGCGCGGAATACAGCGTGAAACTGATATTCGGTATACGTAAATTTCCCTATTTCTTTTTTGAATTTCCCTATTTTGTAGCCATTTTAACATTTCTTATAAGTAATGGAATCTATTATTAAATTTTTTTGAAAAAATAAAAACAGTTTATTTAAGAATTTCAATTTTATTCATTGGGACATCACGACGTCAAAATACCATTTAAAATTGGACTAATGGAATGTCAATAAAAATCTACAAGGCTGTTAAAAGGGCAACCTTTTTATAAAAAAACATTACTATGATGAAAAAGCGGTTAAGTGCGAGTAGGACTCGCCCACCGAACCTCTGTATCAGAATTATAGGTCAACAGGAAGAACAAGTTATAAAAATTTACAAACTTAAGTCTGTGGGCATATTTTGTATGAAATGAACCTTAAATATAAGTTTGTAATATTTTTTTTTCATGAAATACCCATAAATTTCACTTTTCGTTTTCTTAACTAAAGGTTCACGGGAAGTACTCTGATTATTTCTGTGTTTCAAGAGGCCATAGCTGCTTAAAGAGACTATAAATAAAAAATAAAAAATAAATCAGCTTCACGTTGTATCCCGCACACAGCAGGGTAGGCAGAGGGAACCTAGTGTTAAGACACTCCGTTCCCCACTTTCTGCCGAATTCTGGAGGCATTGCGTGTTGAGTGGCAGAACTCAACGCCGCGCTTAGCCTCGACACCAGAGCGAAGAAATGGAAATATAAATTTAAGTAAATATTTATAAAGAGACTATAGCATAGAATATTTGTCATAAATTACAGCTTGATGCCTTCTCTGATGGCGAGATAAATGATTTGACAGACGGACAGACAGGCAACCAAAGTGATTTTATAAAAGCTCTGTGTTTATGTTTTGAGGTACGGAACCCCGAAGACCAACAAAAGGGGCGGAACTTGATTATTTTTAATTTTCAGCGTTTTAGACAGATAGTACGTAGCAAACTTAAAGCTTCTCGTTTTTTACCAAGGATTTCCTTCCGCTTTGCTGAATTATATTTGCAGTTCAACTTTTCAAAGTAGTGCAGTAATAGAAATTGCTGTTTTTTAATATTTTAAAATGTATATTTCATAAAGTAAAAAACTCGCGACGGTTGATAAATTTCTTTTCAGTTTGTTTTCTTTACATTTATTTGTACATTTATTTTACAAAATCTATGTTTACAGATTCTTTTTCCTATAAAGCAGAACTATGCCAAAATCATATTTAATCACAATTAATTTTCAACTTTTAGGAATAAAATAAGTGCCATTGGCTGTCAAAGTTTATTGAAATAAATATATTTTTAATAGTTTACATTTAATAAATGAAAAATGTTGTTCGTGACGGTTGTGAGTTCGATTCCCAGAAGAAACAATTATTTTTTAATTCCTCGGTAAAAAGACTAGCTGCGCGTTAATTTCTGCCACTGAGCACACATGGCTTCAAAAATTGAGTGATGCCTAGGAACAGGAGTGTCTTAACACTGTGTCCACTGCCTGCACTGCATATGTGGAATATATAACATGAAAATAAAAAATATATATATAAAAAACAAGTAAACTAAGGCATTCAATCGCTGGCAATCAAATTTAGACGACTTTTAAATTTATTCATAGAATTTATAACGTGCGCACAAGCAATTGATACAAACTCTGGTTTATTCGTTTAAATACCTAAAGTTGAATCGTATATTTGAGTTAAATATTTTACGTACAAAATGTCTATTATGTATGAGGCCGGTCGTGGCGCAGCGGCTCGAGGTTTGACTGCAAAACCGACTGGTTGTGCGTTCGATTCTCGAGGAGATGAAATATTTACTTAAATTTATATTTCCATTTCTTCGCTCTGGTGTCGAGGTTAAGCGCGGCGTTGAGTTCTGCCACTCAACACGCAATGCCTCCAGAATTCGTCAGAAAGTGGGGAACGGAGTGTCTTAACACTAGGTTCCCTCTGCCTACCCTGCTGCGCAAGAACACAAGTGTGTGACTGTAAACGCGACTGGTTGTGGGTTCAATCCACACTCGAAGAAATGAAATGTTTATGTAATTTTATATTTTCATTTCTTCGCTCTGGTGTCGAAGGGCAAAACACGGTATTGAGTTCCACCACTCACCATGCAATGCCTCCAGAATTCGTGGAAAATGTGGAACGAAGTACACTAGGTTCCCACTGCCTTCCCCGCTGTGTACGGAATCGTACAGCGTGACACTGATTTTAGTTTATACAGCCAAGCCTAGCAATAAATATTTAAATACTTAAAATTCAATGTTTATTTCCCATTTTAGTTTTTAACGTTGAAAAACAATGAAGAGGCATTCAGCGTTGAAACATTTTTTTAATCTTGTTCATTTTAAAAGTGATCCTTAAAGTGAATAATACTCGAAAACATGTATTCATATGTTTTTACCGTGTGAGTGTGCGTGTTTTTTTATATAAACGTAGTACACAATGTTTTTTTTTTATTGCAATAGAATTTGTCAAATATTAACCCCATAAGCATAAACTTTACGCTTGTTTAATAGATCAGCTACTGCGTGAAGCTGAAGCAAAATCCTTTATTCCTTAGTATTCCGCACATAGAGGACAGGCAGAGGGAACCTTGTGGTAAGACAATCCATTTCCCCCTTTCCACAAAATGATTGAGGTATTGCGTTGAGTGGTGGAACTCAACGCCGCGCTTAGCCTACTTACCAGAGCGAAGAAATGAAAATATTAAATATTTAATTTCCTCGACTGGGCATCGAACCCACGATTTGTTAGGTTTACAGTCGCACGCTTGTGCCCCTGCACCACGACGGCCTCGAAGGTTTTCTTTAAATAACTAAGACTCATAAACTTTACTAGACGTTTACCAGTACCTTAGCCAATTGTGGCGCAGAGGCATAAAGTGTGACTGTACAACATTCGACAAAATTCAACTGGTCGTAGGTTCGATCCCCACTCGAGGAAATGAAATATTTATTTAAATATTTATTTATATTTTCATTTCTTCGCTCTGGTGTCGAGGCAAAGCGTGAGTTTCGTTACTCAACACGCAATGGCTCCAGAATTCGGCGAAAAATGGGGAACTGAGTGTCTTAACACTAACTTCCCTCTGCCTACTCTGTTGTGTATGGGATACAACGTGAAGCAAATTTTTTTCTCATATACTTTACTAGGTCCATAACATACTATTAGTAAGAAAATATTTTATAACCTATTCCTAATACTAAAAAACCTTTCCCAAAATAACAACTCAGCTATCCCAACCCGTATTTCAACTAAAACCAAATATACTCCCTCTATATACTAAAATTAGTTAACCAGAGGTCCCTCACGTGTGTGTGGGTGCGCAACAGGTCACCAGCGGACTGACAAAGCCTCCCAACTTAATTATCTACAGCCTTCTATGTTTTCTGACGGAGCACGGTCCGTGCAGTTTAATTTAAGGCTGTTTAAATATTTTTGCATTCGTCAATTTGTGATAGTTGTAACGCAGGGTGTAGGTTCGATTCCCAGTCGCGGAAATGAATTGCTTAATATTATCAATTTTTCGTTCTGGTGTTAAGATAAAGCGCGGCGTTGGTTGACGCCATTCAATACGCAGTGTGTCTGGTATTGGCGGAACGTGGGAAACGAAAGTGTCTTAGCGTCTGGTTGTGGATTCGATCCTCACTCGAGGAAATGAAATATTTGATTAAAATTATATTTCCATTTCTTCGATCTGGTGTCCAGGCAAAGCGCGGCGTAGTGTTCCGCCACTCAACACGCAATACCTTCAAAATTCGGCGGTAAGTGGTGAACGGTGTCTCTCAACATTAGGTTCCCAGGAAGCTGATTTTTTTAAATTTTTTTATCAGCTTCACGTTGTATTCCACACACATCAGGGTAGGCAGAGGAAACCTAGTGTTAAGACACTCCGTTCCCCACTTTCTGCTGAATTCTGGAGGCATTGCGTGTTGAATAGCAGAACTCAACGCCGCGCTTAACCTCGACACCAGAGCGAAGAAATGGAAATGTAAAATTTAAGTAAATGTTTCATCTCTTCGAGTGGGGATCGAACTCACAACCAGTCGGTTTTTCAGTCACACTTCGTGCCGCTGCGCCTTGACTGGCCTCATCTAGACTGATTTTTGGATTTCAAGTAATTATCTAGTTCAGTAAATTCGTTAATAGTGCGTTAATGAATATCCATTTAAACTTCACTTAATTATTTTTCAGCGTGCTCATGTCGCATTCCTTTGACACAAAGTTCCTCTGAAATACATTACAGATAAAATTTTACTATATTTTAAATTTAACAATTCATTTCTTTAGTAAACTCTTTTTTATCTTCACGTTTTATCCCGCATATAGCTGGATAGACAAAGGGAACCTGGGAACCTAGTGTTAAACTTTTAATTAATTAAACAGTAACATAAAGATTAATATCAGTCGTGGCGCAGCGGCACGATGTGTGACTGTAAAACCGACTGGTTGTGGGTTCGATCCCCACTCGAGGAGATGAAATATTTAATTAAATTTATATTTATATTTCCATTTCTTCGCTCTAGTGTCGAGGCTAAGCGCGGCATTGAGTTCTGCCACTCAACACGCAATGCCTCCAGAATTCGGCAGAAAGTGGGGAATGGAGTGACTTAACACTAGGTTCCCTCTGCCTACACTGCTGTGTGCGTGAAGCTGTAAAGAATAATATTTTTTGAAGACTTATCAAGCAATAACTGATAACAATAATGTACGCGAGATGCCAAAGAATATAATATATTTTTATATAAAAGACATTACGTCGTCCAGTCACGTCTTAAAGACGAAAGTTTACGACAGCGCGATGAAAAAGCTGCAACTTTAGATTTACTGCCATTTTATAATCAACGTCGTAATTTTTTTAATTAGAGAACACGGATATGTTTTTTATTAATTAATTAAAATATAATTTTCGCTATAAGAAAAATATTTATTTTTAGCTAAGTAGAAGGTATAACGAGTAGAAGTAGAAGGTAGAAGATATAAGAAAGCCTTTTTGGCTACGTACAACAAACACAAGAAACCTAGTGTTAAGGCACTCTGTTCCCCTCATTCTATTAATTTACGAAACATTGAGAGTTGAGTAGCGGAACTCTACGCCGTGCTTTTTTTCACGAAAGCGAAAAAATATAATATTTTCGAAATATTCTTTTATAGAACGAGCCTAAAATTATCGCCTTAACAGTAAGAGGTTACCCCCTGTGACATGATGGCCTCAATAACAAAAATTTGAAATGAATTTAGACATTGATTTAAGGCCAGTCGTGGCGCAGCGGCACGAAGTGTGACTGTAATACCGACTGGTTGTGGGTTCGCTCCCCACGCGAGGAGATGAAATATTTACTTAAATTTATATTTCCATTTCTTCGCTATAGAGTCGAGGTTAAGCGCGGCGTTGAGTTCTGCCACTCAAACACGCAATGTCTCCAGAATTCCACAGATAGTGGGGAACGGAGTGTCTTAACACTAAGTTTCCTCTGCCTACTCTGCTGTGTGCGGGATACAGCGTGAAGTTAAAAAAAATTGACATTCGAGTATAAACAACTCTTAACAGATTGATGACCTACGCATAATATTAGCTGCTCTTAAATTCGTATTTAATCGATATCTTAACAACGTCTACTTTACAAGTTTAACGAGACGTCATTTCCATTTTCTTATTTAAGACAAAATTTTACTTTAACAATTTAACTACTAGCACTAGGTTCCCGCAGCCTACCTGTAGATGATATATAGTGTTAAGCTAAATAATGTAATTACTTCAATCATTATAAAGCAAAGTTCAAAAATCCTTCCTAGAAAAATTAAAATTTTCTTTTCCTTACATAATATTATTTAATATATACTAATAACTAATTAATAAATAAGACTAATTAATAAACTTTTTAATACACAAAAATGGTTATTAAAAAGTTGAAGTTGTATAACTTAATCCGTTAATAGCAAAAATAAATTGAAAATAACTTGAATGAATATAAAATAATAAATAATAACAAAAATAAATTGAAAATAACTTAAATGAAAAACCGAATTCGCTGAAAACAAAGCTCTTCTTTCCAACGAGTGTCATATGATCGTACAATGTACGAAACTGCGGTCTTTTATGTTACGAAATCCACATTTCTGCACAAATTTAAGCTGACATTGAACATTGAAAACAATAAAATAAGAATTATAGTTTTTTTTTTATAACACTAACACTTTAACGCGGTTTTGTCTGACTGTATATAGTAATTTTATAATACCAATAATCGGTATATCCCGATGAGGCCAGTCATGGCACAGGGGCACAGAGTGTGACTGTAAAATCGACTGGTTGTGGGTTCGATCCCCACTCGAGGAGATAAAATATTTACTTACATTTATATTTTCATTTCTTCGCTCTGGTGTCGAGGCAAAGCGCGTCGTTGAGTTGCGCCACGCAACACGCAATTCCTCCAGAATTCGGCGGAAAGTGGGAAACGGTGTGTCTTAACACTAGGTTCTCCTTTGCCTTCCCTGTTGTATGCGGAACACAGCGTGAAGCTGATTTATTTATTTTCTAATTTTAATTAATACATCGCTTGAACAAGGTATGGGAAAAATATTAATAAAAAATATACATTTTTATCTGAAGGCTTTACCACTACTGTTATTTAATTAAATAAATATCAAATAGTTTTTTGAGACTGTCGTGACGCAGCGTCGTAACACTTGACTGGAACGGTTGTGGTTTCGATTCCCACTCGAGAGAATAAATTATTCTCATTTCCCTGGTATCATAATAAGGTATGGTACAAAGCGGAGAAAAATGAGAAAGGTAGTGTTTTAACACAAGGTTCCCTTTGCCTACCAACTATATAAACGATACGGCGTTGAGCTGCAAAAAAGAACATCTAAAAATAATATTATCTAAAGCACCAAGCGAAGAAATACCAACACCGTGTCATCAACACGCTTTGACAAGAAATCGATGTCCCGCTAATTGGAGTCAAGCGGTCTGACAAGCAATCAAAAATACATAGAGTTAAACGGTCGTCCGTCCGCGCCATCAAAATCACACTTTATTATCTATAACAGTGATTCTCAACCTTTGTTTTGTTGCGGCACATATTTAACGATTTTAAAATTTGGCGGCACATAAAGAAAATTTGGCGGCACACAGAGAGAAATTCTTTACTACAACACAGTACATAAATGGTTTATGACAAAAATTTTAAATATACGAATTTATTTTTTTGTGGATTTAAATATATATTCATGTTAAAAATATTTTTCTTTTTAAATTATATAATTTAATTATATTAATATTATTATATATTTGCAAAATTTGGCGGCACACAAAAGTGCCGTGGCACAGTGGTTGAGAATCACTGATCTATAAAGCATGAGCATATTGCATTCTATTTATCGTTTGAGGTGTACAGCTGTGTATGGATATTTAATATTAAAAGCGACTGTAAAAGCGACTGGTTGTGGGTTCAATCCTCACTTGACGAAATGAAATATTTATTTTAATTTATATTTCCGTTTTTCGCTCAGGCAAGCAAAGGCTCAAGGCAAAGCGCGGTGTAGAGTTCCGCTACTCAGCACACAGTGTCTCCAGAATTCGGCGGTAAGTGGGGAACGGAGTGTCTTAACACAATGTTCCCTCTGGCTATCCTGCTGTGTGCGGGATATGGCGTGAAGCTGGTTATAAAATATATATATATATATAAAATATTTGTGAGAATGGATGTTGGTTCCACTTTTAGGCAAAAGCTACTAAATGAATTTAGATAAAACTTTACAGTAATATAGCTTATAAAAGAGAATTACACAAAGGCTGGTTTGATCCCCACTAGGGTGAGTTTATATTTATTTTCATTTCATAGCTGTGATGGACAAAGCGCGGTGTTGAGTTCTGTCTCTTAACACAAAATTTCTTGAGTTAGGCGGAAAGTTGGTAATAATGTGACATTAAGAATTCACTTTAGCACTAGGTTATCTCTTTAGAAAACCTACAAATACGTACAAATTTAAACGTAACGGGTTTTGAACTGCGCCTCTTGGAAACCATCCAAGCACTCTGACCACTAAGCCATACGTTAAAATTTTTATACGTTTTCCAAATAAGTATTTTTTTTTACTAAATTAGGAATAACACTTTAAAAATGTTAAAAATAGGTTAACTCTGTTTACCCTACGCGGGTAAAGCTGAAAGCTAAAAAGTATTTTTGATTTAAATCTACAACCTAACTAGTTGTACATCAACTAGTTCTGTCATTCAACACGCAATGCCTCCAAAATTCGGCAGAAAATGAGGAATGGAGTGTCTTACACTAGGTTCCCTCTGCCTACCCTGTTGTGTGCGGGGTACAGCGTGAAGCTAGCTAGATTATTTTTTTACATTCTAAATATCGAAAATCATAAATAAAATATTATCTTAAATACATATTATTATTATTTCTTTTTTTATATTTTTTATCTAATTTAATAGCAATTACGCTAAAGCCCTCTTGAACATAAAAATACAGACTTAATAATTGCTTGATCCTCATTAAGAAATATTTATCGAAAGGAAGCATAAGCTCACTTAAGATTTTATCGATGTTATGTATTTTTCCTTGTTCAGTATATTGAAGTGGAAACATAATCTTTGACGTAGTACCTAATACTTTAGCATTATAAATAATATTGTGTATATCATCAGACAATAGTACCTTATTTTGATGTTTTTTAGTTTCACGCTGTATCCTGTACATAGCAGGGTAGGCAAAGGGAATTTGGAAACCTGGTGTTAAGACACTCCGTTTCCCACTTTCCACTGATTTCTAAAGACATGAAAATATATAATATTTTATTTTTCCTAGTGGGAATCGAACCCACAATCTGCCACGTTTACAGTCGCACGCCTGTACTCCTCCGCCACGAATGGCCTAAGCTATTAAGAAATTTATATTTTTATATAAATATCTTTAGTTAATGCCAAACTCTATATGTACATTACAGTCATCACCTTGCCGCATATAATTTAAACTTTATTATTAGATAATATTTATTTTTTATCAAAGGCAATTTAACAATTATCAAAGAAATATAATTAAAATTAAATTAAATTAAATTAAATCAGCTTCACGCTATATCCCGCACACAGCAGGGTAAGCTGAGGGAACCTAGTGTTAAAACACTTCGTTCCCCACTTTCTGCCCAATTCTGTGTTCATCATTGCGTGTTTAGTGGCAGAACTCAACGCCGCGCTTAGCCTCGACACCAGAGCGAAGAAATGGAAATATAAATTTAAGTAAATATTTCATCTTCTCGAGTGGGGATCGAACCCACAACCAGTCGGTTTTACAGTCACACTTCGTGCCACTGCGCCACGACTGATATATAATTAAATATAATTAAAAATCAAATTACATCATTTAAACACATTTATTTACTATATCGAGTATCTACTAAATAGGAAAACATCGTTAGCGTCAATCTGGCGGAACTTGGAGCAGCCAGTGACAGTAGACTAAGTAAATAGCCTTTACTACTCATGGGACAAGCCGCGTTTTAGAACTCATTATAGACTCCAGTCTTCTTGAAACTTAGATATGTTAAGCTGTCTTTACTATGGATGATTTAAAAAAAAATATTGTTTATAATTGTAAGATTTTTATTTGAATTTCTTAGTTTAGTAACGGTGTGACTAATAGACATCGCACAACCTAAACTGTTAGGCGTAGTAGGTTTTTTAATAAATAATATGTATTTTTTTAAAGTGATATTCCACATTTAGGAAAATAAAACACTTTACTAAGTATGCAATGTAATTGGACGGCTTCCAAGAAGTGTAGGTTCAAATCCCGCTACGTTAGTTTTTTATGTTTTCTAGAAAGTAAATAATAATTAAATCAATGATATGACAATATTTACAGGTGATATAAATTAATTGTTATTTTATTTTGTTTATCTCTTAAACTGGGAAATGGGGAACGCAATTACTTATCACTAGGTTCCCTCTGCGTACCCTGCTAAATGCGGATTACAGCATGAAGCTAAATAACTCAGGTAATGCCGGGCTCCGGCGCCCAACCCACCTTAAAGGCAGGCAACGTATCTGTAGCTCTTCTGGTGTTGCACGGGGTCGTGGGCGGCGGTAATCACTTACCATCAGATGACCCGAACGCTTGTTTACCTTGTCCTTTTCCATAAAAAAACTCCCTAAAGTTTATATATTTCTAATTGTATAACGTGCCACGCCTATAAACGGAAGGAGTCGCTCAAACTTGACAAGTATAACCAAATAAACTCCGTAATCAGTGGCCGTAGAGAGATCTCGATTGCACAATCTCAAACTCAACTACTGAAACTGGCGGATCGGACATTTCAGCAAATTCTTGTCGACATTTCCATTTGAGTACGTATTATCCATTTAATCTTTGCAATGTGATATCTCAACGCCGCCTTTTGCCTTGTCAAAGACTAAGAAATGAAAATATGAATAAAAATTTCATTTCCTGGAATGGGGATCAAATCCACAACCAGTCCATTTTATAGTCACACTTTGTGACTCTGCGCCACAACTAGCCTCTAAATAAACCGACCTTTATATATTTTTTTAAATTTTTTTACATGATTTATATGAGATAGAGAGTATATTTAAAAAAATCAGCGTCACGCTGTACCCCGCACACAGCAGGGTAGACAGACGGAAACTAGTGTTAAGACACTCCGTTCTCCACTTTCTGCTGAATTTTTCGAGGCATTGCGTGTTGAGTGGCGGATATTATGTCTTATATATTTTTTAAAACTAACAACGATTTTAAACATATATGTGTTAAATCGACCTTAATCATTCTAATGACATTAGAAACTCTAGAAAAATTAATAAATTAGTAACAAAAAACTCAAAATCCAGAATGTCTACAACAAAACATCTAAATTCCATTGTTAACCTGCATCATCCATCTATAAACTATTTTAGTAGAAATGCAATATAAGTTTATAATTCGAGTCCAGTCCGTGCTACGCGCACAACTCAAACCCGAACTAGATATTAATCTACGTTCAGACGACACGGTTCCTCTTAGGGATGTCATATTTTTTTTTAAATATTTATTCCTTTATTTTTTTTTATATGAAAAAGCTAAACTTTATATTTAAAATTAATAAAATTATTAATATTCGATATAACTTTATTTACATTAAATTTATTATTTCAAAATATAATCTTTGAAATAATACCTAATATTTATAATCTAAAAATAACTTATACTGACTATCTAAGCAAAAAACTCTAAATATATAACCTTTTTATTAGAATAATGTCACATTTTATTTACACAGTAGCAACCCTACACCGAGGGAGGCTGTGGGTGGATAGGCGAGCAACAGGTGCCTGGAGCGCTACTCAGAGTATCTACATTCTACAATGATCCGAGGACTCGTCTCGACCAATTTAATTATTGCCAGCCCGTAGTAAATGTATCTCGACACCATATTTGTTATTTCGTTATTGTTATAACAGTTATATCGTTATCGTTTATTTTAGAATATGATAATTTAAATTTAAAATGCAATATATAAATATCAGCTTCACGCTGTATCCCGCACACAGAGGGTAGGCAGAGGGAACCTAGTGATAAGACACTCCGTTCCCCACTTTCTGCCGAATTCTGGAGGCATTGCGTGTTGAGTTGCAGAACTCAACGCCGCGCTTAACCTCGACACCAGAGCGAAGAAATGGAAATATAAATTTAAGTAAATATTTCATTTCCTCGAGTGGGGATCGAACCCACAACTAATCGGTTTTACAGTCACACCACGTGCCGCTGCGCCACGACTGGCCTTTAATACGATTTTAGAATATGATAATTTAAATTTAAAATGCAAAATATTCTTTATTTAAATTAGTGTACATGGACATGTCGCTACCACAGGCTCGGAATGTAGTTGTAATGAGAAGAGCCGACAAGCTCAACAGTTGCTATTATAATTTAATTTAATATTAATAAATAATATAAAAAAAAAATATTTGAGGCCGTCGTGTCGCAGAGGCGCAAGTGTGTGACTGTAATGTTACGGATATTGTAGATTCGATCCTCACTCGAAAAAATGAATTATTATTTATTAATATTTTAATTTCTTCGCTCTGGCACAATGCAAGCACGGCGTTGAGTTCCGCCACTAAAAACGCAATGCATCGGACTGAAAACTCGGTGGAAAGTAGGGAACAGAGTGTCTTAACACTAGGTTCCTTCTGCCTACTCTACTATGTGTGCGATACAGCGCGAAGCTGAAAAAGTAATAATAATGAATGTATATTTTTTTATATTCAAAAAGCATATCTTTGAGATCAACAATAAATATATCTCACGATAGCATGTTTATAAAAATATAAAAGATCCTAAATATTATTTATATTTCCATGTCATTATTTGTTGTTCTTCTTTACCTTAACGGCGAAGTCTACAGGGAAGGCCTTCTAAGAAATCATATCGAATCGTCTAAAATCATTTAAATATCATTGAAGCAAAAAAAATATGCAATATTAGTTTTATTATCAGATAAATTGATATTGATATTTTCATTAGGTTCACCAAAATCCTTTAATCAAACAATACATAGATTGGATTCTCGGTTAAATATTTTTTATTAACTTTACGCTACTCTGCTATCTGCGTGATACATAGTAGAATAGACAGGGAAACCTAGAACCTAGTGTTAAGACACTCCATTCCCATTAAGTCACTTCCGTTCCCCACTTATTATATATACAACATAAAATGGAGTTGAGTTCTGCCACTCAACACGCAATGCCTCCAGAATTCGGCAGAAAGTGGGGATCGGAGTGTCTTAACACTAGGTTCCCTCTGCCTACCCTGCTGTGTGCGGGATACAGCGTGAAGCTGATTTATTTAAAATGGGGTTCAACAAATAATTACACTTAAAAACTTATCTTTCCCTAGATCTATTTCTCACATATGAAGTTATAAGTAAAAGCAAGTTAGCTTCATAGTGTATTCAAGCTTACCGTATTACACACGATTGATCTGTCAGCGAGCATCGCCGCACACAATAGGGATGTACCATTGTGTCACTAACACAGGGAAATATATTGTTCGTATAGAATATCAGAATTTAATTATATTATATAATGGATATTCTAACGGCGCTAAAACGTATTATAATGCTTATGGACTTTAATTTAATATAAGGGATTTAATATAATTATTAATTTTTCAGTTTAAATATTAACGTGAGGCCAGTCGTGGCGCAGGGGCACAGAGTGTGACTGTAAAACTGACTGGTTGTGGGTTCGATCCCCACTCGAGGAGATGAAATATTTACTTAAATGTATATTTCCATTTCTTCGCTCTGATGTCGAGGACAAGCGCGGCGTTGAGTTCTGCCCCTTAACGCGCAATGCCTCCAGAATTCGGCAGAAAGTAAGGAACGGATTGTCTTAACACTAAGTTCCCTCTGCCTACCCTGCTGTGTGCGGGATACAGCGTGAAGCTATTTTTTTTAATAATAACTTAACTTCACGCATTATCACTAGCGGGATAGTCAAAGAGAACGGAGGGCCAAACGCTACAGTCTATCTTTGAACAGTTTTCGAAGATCAACCTAGGTCTCCCCCTAATTTAAATAATATAATTAAAAGTAGGATTTTCAGTTGCGATCTCAAGACCTTGTATCGCAATCATTGCCATACCATCTGCCTTAATATATATCTACGTTTACGTTTGCGCCTTTGCCGCCTGGTTTTTGATTTTCTCATGATATAATTTCTCCCGGTAAAAAATTATATACAATCTTTAAAAATCAAGAAACATTTTATGTTTAATTTTCCGAAAAAAATATCGATTCGTATTCTATTAATATTTTTTCGTGTCACTGTCTAAAATGGAAAAAACAGAACTCTTATAAGGTTAAGTAAAGTATATCAAGACCTATATATATTGAAATCATGTGAAAGTATCAAAAAAATTAATATCAACGTACAGTTATAATTACAAAGTTAGTGGACCTACATACAATATAAATAAAGGAAAAAAGTCTAAAGTGAATAACTAAAGGTATTTCATAGAAAAAATGTCATAACAATCTTATATTTGTATGTACAAAATAAGTACATACGCCCGCAAACTTAAATTTGTCAACTTTATTCTCCGCATTATCAAAACCTAGGGTAGGATATGTCCTGTGGACCTACATATACAAAATTTGGCGAAAAGTGAAAAGTTGCAGTATAATTAAAGAAAAAATCCGAAAAATGAAATAAAATAACAAATATAATATAATTTAGGTATACAGTGCATATGCTCAAAAATTAAAGTTTCTCAACTTTTATAAGCTATACTTTCTGTTTATCTACAATCCTGATAATGACAATGGAACCCTCGGCGGATGATTCCGATTCAGTCAAGTCAAATCAAATGTTTTTGATTAATTAGGAATTTAAATTACAAATTACACGATTTTGTTTTTAATGATTATTCATACAACACAAGAAATTTTATACACACTTTCAACCTCTACTTTGCTCTCACAAGAGTAAATTTTCCTCTTACTAACACTCTACAAAAAAAAATATTTAAAAATTTTTAGGCCCCAGATTCAGCAGTTTGAGCTGTGCGTTAATCTCTGTTTAATATAGAATCATATAAATATATATTCATTATATAGAAAAATAATATACATAGAACCCTAGCAAAAAAAGCGTGCTATTTGACGAAATCTAACACCACTCCCTTTCTGAAAACACATTATTTTATGCATTTTTATAGTATATTACACAACGGAAGCGAAAAGCACTAGCCTCGTATGAAGAACTAACATCTCCAATACAACAACTTTATTTAATCAAAACGCTACTATATTACAAAACAGAATATAGAACAAAATTACAAATAGATCTTTCCAGAACGTCGGCTTAAATCGAATTTGCTTGATGCACAACCCTATCGCAACATTGTATTAGGAGCGTAAGAGCCTTTGAGAGTGCATCTTATGCTTATATTAGGCGTAATATCCTCTTGTAATTGACGTATCTCTGGATATTATATTAGTCTCATAATGAAGTAAAGTTAGTAGTCTCGTCAGTTTTTAAAATGATAGCGTCGAATAAATGATTATATTGAATTTTTAAGCCTCACACTGTGTCCCGCACTTTAAAAGGTAAGGGGAACATGGGAACCTAGTGTTAAAACTTCCTGTTTATATTAGGACACTTAGAGAACACAAGGAATGCTCGAGGCGCTGCGTGTTGAGTGACGTAACTTGTTACTATAGCGATGAAATGAAAATATTAAATGTTTAATTCTCTCGAGTGGGATCGAGTCCAAAAAGGCGCGTTTACAGCCCCACTCTTGTGCCCCTGAGCCACGACATCCTTTCATATTAGTAATTTTCTTTTTTTCAGCTTCGTTTTTTTGAGCAGAATCAGAATCTCTAATTCAGAGTTATTACGTGTTAAGCAGTGGAACTTCAGCTCTCCCCTTGTCAGAGAAAATGAAATTAATTCAATGTAATCAAACATTGCAGATGATGAGGGTTTAAATTTAAGTCCTGGGTCAGCTTAGTGATCACTTTAATTTTATTCTTATTTGTTTTTACGAATACATTTGTATAATATGAAATTACTTGAATATTTCCTTGACTTAACATCTATGACAATCATATCATTAATTATTGATCCGTATAAAACTATCAGGGTCCAAGCCAGTCGTGGCGCAGGGGCACAAAGTGTGACTGTAAAACTGACTGGTTCTAGGTTCGATCCCCACTCGAGGGATATATTTCGATTTCTTCGCTCTGGTGTCGAGGCAAAGGGCGGCGTTGAGTTCTGCCAATCAACACGCAATGCCTCCAGAATTCGGCAGAAAGTGGAAAATGATATGTCTTTACACTAGGATCTCTCTGCCTACCCTGCTGTGCAAATTATATAACATATTTTATATTATAAATTCATTTTACATTATAAAGGACAAAACAAATAGATATTTTAATAAAGATACCGAAATAACTTGAATATTGAGTTTCTTTAATGTACTCTACATTATAAGCTAGCTATTATCTAAGGATTCAGAGGACCGTAAGACACGATGGATAATCTCTTGCACAGTGAATGGATATATAATCTGTACATAGATGATTGAATTTCATACTGAAATAAACAAAACTATACTTATATATTAGGTCAGAGGTCAGGCCAGTCATGGCGCAGCGGCACGAGGTGTGACTGTAAAACCGACTAGTTGTGGGTTCGATCCCCACTCGAGGAGATGAAATATTTACTTAAATTTATATTTCCATTTCTTTGCTCTGGTGTCAAGGTTAAGCGCGGCGTTGAGTTCTGCCACTCAACACGCAACGCCTCCAGAATTCGGCAAACAGTGGGGAATGGAATGTCTTATCACTAGGTTCCCTCTGCCTGCTACGTGCGGGATACAGCGTGAAGCTGATATATTTTATTCATTATACTAGAGACTCTTACACGGCTTTGTTCACTTAAACTAAACTTATTTTTATATAATAGCCAAAGGATAATAATTCTAAATAAATATATATTTTTATATAAAAAATATCCTATACTAAAAAAAATATGTGTAAATATGTTAAAGTTCCATCATAAGTGGTTCAGTAATTTTGGCGTGAAAGCGTAATAAATAAAATTTACATTCACATTTATGCATAATGTATAATTGCATAGCTTTTTGGTCAATTTAGTACAACTTCCATGTACAGACACCGATTCGTCACGATTTTATTATATGTATAAATAAAGATGTTATACAAAACTTTATCCTAAGTAAATATTCACTTATCAACTTATTACTTGGCTACCAAGAAATGTTGACACAAAGGCGACCAGATTTTCTTTCCCTAGAAGAATTTACATCCCTATGAATAATACATATCGCACCTGACAAATATTGTTTGCTCATTGTTCAAGAGTTTTATCAGCTTCACGCTGTACCCTGTATATAGCGGGATAGGTAGAGGGAATTTAGTGTTAAGACACTCTGTTCCCTACTCTCCGCCTAATTTTTACTCAACACGTCATTGTGTGTAGCAGAGCTCAACGCCACACTTTTTGCTTTGGTGTGAAAGCGAAGAAATGAAAATATTTATAAATTCATACATTCCCCCAAGGAGGAATCGAATCCACATCCTCGAGTTTCAGTCTGTTTTCTACTCAACCAAAGCCTCGAAAACTTCAGCGGAAAGTGGGGAACGAGAACTTTAATACTAGGTTCCTAACGTGCTAGACGCGGGATACAGCATGAACCTGATTTTATTTTATAATCTTTATGTACATGTCACGACCACGCCATATTTACTAAGCACTAGACGATATAAGATATTGTGAATTTTCTAAATATTTAACATATTCTTCGTAGAAAAAAAATAAAAAAATAAATATGCACAATAAAAAAAAGCAAATGGCTTTTCAATTTAAGCAAGCAAATATATAAATACCGGATATAAAGGCAAACGAAATCCTTTCCATTTGGGAACCCTTCAGTCTGACCACGAGGCGTGACTTTTGGCCCAATCACAAGTATGTACCCATACTTCAATAATATTCAAGCCCTTGAAATCAGATCATATAGCTAGATTACGTTATGCTTCTTATTGTAATGCAAAAATGAAATAGAATCTTTATGATTAATACCGTTACATAGTGACAAAACACTTTGTTAGATATAAAACAATTTTGTTACATATGTTTTTATTATATTAGGATATATATGATAAATATACGCTTATTTTGTATTGTTAATACGATAATTGTGGGTTAGATTCTCACTCGCAAAATGAGTTATTTCTCTGGTAAAACAAAGATGGTGTTGAATTTCACCGCAATATTTCGAATTTCGGTAGAAAACAGAGTAAACAGTGCTTTGACACTATGTAATAGGTTTTTTCTACTTATATCTACATATCTACTATTTGCGAAATATAGCGTAAAAGTAAAAAAAATATATTTAAAAACAATACATCTGCATTTACGGTTTAATTTTTTTTCTATAATAATACACCAAACCTCTAAAATCTGTGAAAATATTAAAAAAAAACAATATTTTTACTTTAATTTTTATCCTGTCAAAAATGAGACGTGACCCAAAAATACATACAAATTTCGCTTCACGTCTTGACTTTTCGATCAAAAAAATCTATATCCGATACTCCCCTCAAAGGCATACGTTTTAGAAAACAGCGGGGGCTCACTCAGAATAGATGTAAATAAAGTGAATGTTCAAAGAAAACAAGTATTTGCTATAAGTAGAATATATTGATATTGTTGTATCAAGTGCTTTTGTTTTTGAGGTCAATGTGAATATGAAATACCTACTCGAATAATTAAGTCGCCGTCACTGTTAGACAATGAACAGCAAAAATATTTTTTTTTCATAGTATTCTTGTATATTGTGGTCTTGCACATTTATTTTATTATTAACAACTAGAGGGCGCGCGCGGCTTCGCCCGCTTATTAGGAGTGAATTCTAAAAAAACCACGAAACACGTGCTCAATAAAATATTTTAACAGACTGAATTAATTTTTTTATAAAAATCGTTGGCTTAGGGGGTGAATTCTTAAAAACCATGAAACACGTGTTCAATGAAATATTTTTAAGAGTCTAAATTTCAAATTTTATAAAAATCGGTGCAGATAAAAAAATATTTCCATACAAACTTTCAACCCCTATTTCATTCCTTAAGGGTTAAAATTTTTCAAATTCCCTTCTTAGTGGATGTCCAGAATATGAAAATAAACTTCTGCCCAAATTTCACGTTTCTACCATCAGCGGTTACGGCTCTGCGTGCGTCTTACCTCAGTCAGTCAGCACAAGTCCTTTTATATATATAGATATAATTATATATTATTTTGTTTCGTTTCATCTATTTATTTATTTTTGTAGCGTCCTGCAGTATCCCGCACACAAAAGGATTGGCATAGTGAACCTAGTGTTAACCCACTCCTTTCCTCATTTTCCGCCGAATTTCGGAGGCATTACCTCGACACCACAGTGAAGAAATATTAAATAAGGAAATATTTAATATTTCATTTCCTCGAGTGGGTATCGAACCCACAACCTGTCACGTTTACAGTCACACTTTGTACCCCAGCGCCACGACTGGCCTCGTTTTGACTTTTCATTTTGTCTATTCTCTACTCTCTAAAGTGACACAACTATGTCCTAAGTAAATAACACTCTTAGCTACTAATTACCAAGTATAATTAGGATATTGCAGATATTTCCAGTACTTTTATCACTATTAAATGTTTAAGGCCAGTTAGATATCCATTTAAAAGCTTGAGATATTTATCGTCAATACATTAGTGAGCAGTATCTAAATGAGGATGCCTTTTAAATGGCATTTCTCTATATCTTATAAAATAAGAACGATTTTTTTCTCTGTCTGGCCTTTCTACGCTATCTTCTTCTAAACCACCCAACGGATTTTGATGCGGTTTTTACCATTATGTAGAGTATTTCTCAGGGAAGGATTATATATGGTTTATTATATGTATATTTTATTGTAATTTGACATAAATATGATAAATGTGTATAAAGTCCTACCCGTTCAGACACTTTCCCGCATGCGCTGCTTTAATGGTAAGTCCTACATGAAAACAATGTACTAGAGTATTATTCCTCTTAATAAGATCTACAAAAAAGTCAGCGACAGCATATTCGCATCTTCTAAGGATAACATACAGTGAGCATATTTCTCTCTAAAAATAGTAATTTGAATATATTTTTTATTTTGAGGGATGTTTGTCCATAATGGTATCAATCCTTATCCTTTTAAATACTTTATTAATTTTCTACTT